>JALPQI010012842.1:0-41392 GCA_025490895.1 Thaumatotibia leucotreta | reverse complement strand
TGATACGTAGCGCGGCAAGTGCAGTGATGGATCGGGGGAAGCAATAAATTCGTTCTTACAAGTGGTGTTCGTCGACGAGAGCGGTAGTGTCATGTCCGCCATATTTTTGACTGCACGTGGTGTTGACTTAAAAGGGAAGAAAACTATATATTGATGTTAAAAGTTATTGATTTCTGTAAATGTTTCGTTTATTTATTAGTTTATCTATTTGATTACTCCGTATTTGTGTGGAAATATTATGATCTAACTAATAAATTGAGGGGGCTGACTACTGGACACCTAGTTTTCAACAAAGTATCTAGTGCTCAGCCACCGGGGGCTGACCTTTGGGTTCTTCATTTAATATTTTATTTGTTATTGTTATATACTGTTACGACCGTTAAATTTAAATTTTCAAATTTAGTTAGGCATGCCTTATTCAATTTGATACAAAACCCAGTAGTCGGCCCCATTTGATTTTATTTTTTATCACGGCTGACCACTGGATTTCGCGGATCTAGTACTCAGCCACCGATATAATATTAAGGAATATATTGATAATTATTTACTTATAATAATATTATCTTTCTACCTAGTACATTTAGGTATGTATTTTATGTAACTACGTATAGGTAGGTACGTTTAGGTACAAGAAAACGGAATACTTAAGATAAAAAAATCTAGCGCCCCTAGAGTCATGAATTGACTCTGCTACATCATCTAAAGACTAGATGATGTAGCACCTATTCAATTCAAGGATTCAAAAAGAAAAAAGAAGAAAAAAAACTGTTGTCTTAGGAAAAAAACAGAAAAATCTTTCAACCCAACGACGCTACAAAGAAACTGTAACCAAACAAAAAACTAAACACAAAACAAAACAAACCCAGAATGAGGCCAGTAAAATCAATAAAAAGGGCACAAGAAAATAGAAATAGTTATTTATTATACAAGGGGGCAAAGTTGTTGTTTAACTGTCGTGCCAATATTGAGACCTGAGCTAGCGAAAGATTCCAAAATTGAGCATCTTGACTGGAATCTTGAGCATTGCGAAGGTCTCAAGGCACGAGAGTTGAATAAACTTTGCCGCCAAGTGTAATACAACTTTTTCCCCCTCACTATCGCGAGGAAATATGATTACAAATCTCATCCAAATGTAAATTAACTTAAAGAAACCATTTAAAACTCAATGTCGAAACGTATCGTAGAATAGAGTTACATACTTCTGGAACTTAAATATAGCCAATGGCTTACAAAGTCACCCATGAGAACGACCAATTTAACATGTGAGCTCCGATTGCGCATGTTTACTACGGTCATACAGATCCACTTATACTAGGCAGTAGGGGGCTATAGGAATTAGAGCAATGTCAAATTACTTTATTCACAAGTTTAGTGTGTAAAAAGCGTTTTTACCCGCTCGTATTAAACGATAAACGAACGCTTTACGAGCTAGTGAGGGGAAAATAGATTTTTCAATTGATTCATCAGGTTTGACAGAAAATGATGCAGTTTTAACGGATATAACCCGATTAAAAACAGATAAAAGAATGTGGGATAAAAGCTGAAAAGTTACGATTCTTCTTAATGTCATGAACCTGTTTAAATCCCCAGCAAGGAGAATGTCATAGTCATAGTCACAGTTATTTTTTTAATTAAACAAAATAGATTGCGTTTATTTAGATGCCAGCAGCCTCCTCAAGTACAAACATAGATACTGTGTCTAAAAAAATACTTTACTCTCATTAAACCAGATTTGAGGACTAATAATATTAAAAAAAACACTAAATTATCGAAGAATAATGGACCTTTTTCATACGACCGGCTATACAAATGAACATTAGAACTATGTAGGTTTGGCTGATATTTTTATATTTATTATAATTAATACTAATAGAAATAAGGAGATAATATATAAGTATACTGTGAGCTTGAAAAATATTTTTTGTTACGTATGACCAACGGGTTTCATGCCGTAAGTCTTAGATTTAAAAGAGTTAAGTATAAGGAATAAGAATTATATTTAATATCTTTGATTTTCATATAGATATTGCTGATTTTGATCCCATTATGATAGTAATATACGAAGGCTGAGTACTGGGCACGAAAAGGCTGATTACTGGATTTTGGCGGCTGAGTACTGGGAAAAAGTGCCATTTTTTGTTTAAACTAAATTATCGGTACTTTAAGGATTCATGATATGTTTTTTCTTATTTCGTTTTAAAACTATAATAAACAGTTGATGTAACGATGTGATCCGTTAATTTATCCGACTTATCCTGAATAAATACCGACCGTTCACATTTTAAAAAGGCGTTATGAGGCTGACTACTGGTGCTTTTACCCTATCTAGCGAACGCGACGTTGTCGCTTGGTGCGCGCAAGGGCATTCAATGCCTAAGCGCTGGCCCGCCCCGCTCCTCAGTTGGCAGCTTGCTCGCATCATTGATGGATGGGTGACGGTTAAATTTACGAAATTTATATTTTTTTTTGATAAAAAATGGTAATGTGTTTTTTCGCTTTATGTATTTTTGTTACGTATTTGTCGAGTATATATAGTATTTTAGTTGTGTAAATAAAATCATTGTGATTGTACCAGCCAGGCCGTGTGGTGACGGCAGTAAGAATACATTTGTCACCACCCCAACTCCTCCTGCGGGTGTCGTAAGAGTCGACTAAGGGATTGAAGTGTCACTGACCATTATTTGATAAAAGATTGATGACGGGCAGCAGCGTCATCATATAGTGGACACATTACTGCGATCGCCAATCCGCTCGCCCAGCGTGGCGATTATGGGCATTTACCTCCTAATGCGTCTATACGCATAGTTAATAGGAGAGGCTTACGTCCAGCAGTGGACTGTCATAGGCTGATGATGATGATGTACCAGCAGTAAGTACACTCACGTGGCCCTTGCGATGTCCTTGTCCACGTGCGCGATCTCCGCGGCCTTGTCCTGGGCCTCGGCGCGCGCGGCCTCGAGCACGGCGCGCGCCTGCGCCGCGGCGAGGCGCGCGGCCCGCGCGGCCGTCAGCAGTAACTACACTCACGTGGCCCTTGCGATGTCCTTGTCCACGTGCGCGATCTCCGCGGCCTTGTCCTGGGCCTCGGCGCGCGCGGCCTCGAGCACGGCGCGCGCCTGCGCCGCGGCGAGGCGCGAGGCCCGCGCGGCCGTCAGCAGTAACTACACTCACGTGGCCCGCGCGATGTCCTTGTCCACGTGCGCGATCTCCGCGGCCTTGTCCTGGGCCTCGGCGCGCGCGGCCTCGAGCACGGCGCGCGCCTGCGCCGCGGCGAGGCGCGAGGCCCGCGCGGCCGTCAGCAGTAACTACACTCACGTGGCCCGCGCGATGTCCTTGTCCACGTGCGCGATCTCCGCGGCCTTGTCCTGGGCCTCGGCGCGCGCGGCCTCGAGCACGGCGCGCGCCTGCGCCGCGGCGAGGCGCGAGGCCCGCGCGGCCGTCAGCAGTAACTACACTCACGTGGCCCTTGCGATGTCCTTGTCCACGTGCGCGATCTCCGCGGCCTTGTCCTGGGCCTCGGCGCGCGCGGCCTCGAGCACGGCGCGCGCCTGCGCCGCGGCGAGGCGCGAGGCCCGCGCGGCCGTCAGCAGTAACTACACTCACGTGGCCCGCGCGATGTCCTTGTCCACGTGCGCGATCTCCGCGGCCTTGTCCTGGGCCTCGGCGCGCGCGGCCTCGAGCACGGCGCGCGCCTGCGCCGCGGCGAGGCGCGAGGCCCGCGCGGCCGTCAGCAGTAACTACACTCACGTGGCCCGCGCGATGTCCTTGTCCACGTGCGCGATCTCCGCGGCCTTGTCCTGGGCCTCGGCGCGCGCGGCCTCGAGCACGGCGCGCGCCTGCGCCGCGGCGAGGCGCGAGGCCCGCGCGGCCGTCAGCAGTAACTACACTCACGTGGCCCGCGCGATGTCCTTGTCCACGTGCGCGATCTCCGCGGCCTTGTCCTGGGCCTCGGCGCGCGCGGCCTCGAGCACGGCGCGCGCCTGCGCCGCGGCGAGGCGCGAGGCCCGCGCGGCCGTCAGCAGTAACTACACTCACGTGGCCCGCGCGATGTCCTTGTCCACGTGCGCGATCTCCGCGGCCTTGTCCTGGGCCTCGGCGCGCGCGGCCTCGAGCACGGCGCGCGCCTGCGCCGCGGCGAGGCGCGAGGCCCGCGCGGCCGTCAGCAGTAACTACACTCACGTGGCCCGCGCGATGTCCTTGTCCACGTGCGCGATCTCCGCGGCCTTGTCCTGGGCCTCGGCGCGCGCGGCCTCGAGCACGGCGCGCGCCTGCGCCGCGGCGAGGCGCGAGGCCCGCGCGGCCGTCAGCAGTAACTACACTCACGTGGCCCGCGCGATGTCCTTGTCCACGTGCGCGATCTCCGCGGCCTTGTCCTGGGCCTCGGCGCGCGCGGCCTCGAGCACGGCGCGCGCCTGCGCCGCGGCGAGGCGCGAGGCCCGCGCGGCCGTCAGCAGTAACTACACTCACGTGGCCCGCGCGATGTCCTTGTCCACGTGCGCGATCTCCGCGGCCTTGTCCTGGGCCTCGGCGCGCGCGGCCTCGAGCACGGCGCGCGCCTGCGCCGCGGCGAGGCGCGAGGCCCGCGCGGCCGTCAGCAGTAACTACACTCACGTGGCCCGCGCGATGTCCTTGTCCACGTGCGCGATCTCCGCGGCCTTGTCCTGGGCCTCGGCGCGCGCGGCCTCGAGCACGGCGCGCGCCTGCGCCGCGGCGAGGCGCGAGGCCCGCGCGGCCGTCAGCAGTAACTACACTCACGTGGCCCGCGCGATGTCCTTGTCCACGTGCGCGATCTCCGCGGCCTTGTCCTGGGCCTCGGCGCGCGCGGCCTCGAGCACGGCGCGCGCCTGCGCCGCGGCGAGGCGCGAGGCCCGCGCGGCCGTCAGCAGTAACTACACTCACGTGGCCCGCGCGATGTCCTTGTCCACGTGCGCGATCTCCGCGGCCTTGTCCTGGGCCTCGGCGCGCGCGGCCTCGAGCACGGCGCGCGCCTGCGCCGCGGCGAGGCGCGAGGCCCGCGCGGCCGCGAGGAGGCCGTCGCGGCGGGTCACGCGGGAGGCCTCGTTGGTGCGCGCGCACGCTGTGGACTCTAGCGAGGCGGCTAGGGCTTCCTCTTGCTCTGTTGGAGCCGAGAAATATTCACTGTTGTGCCGATTACGATTACGTACACAAATGTATGATATACGGGTCACGTGTCGCAGCACGTGTGGGCGCGACACGACTTCCGCCTACACTGCGAGGCCAAGGAGGCCGCCGTGGACTTGACAGGATATACGAGGACTCCTCTTCTCATGATAAGAGGGAAGAATAAATGATTGATGATTATTTTTTTGTTTTCTTTACTTTAGCTTAACCGATTCGTTGCGTGTTCCCTATTCAAAAACTTTTATCTATGGCGACAAACAATTTTTTCATGATACGCCAAACGCCGGGCGTGTCACCCGCACTGAAACGGTTAAATTGAAGATTACACGAAAAATCCTTCTCATGCGTGAAAAGAATGTGTTTTGAGACACTTTTGAAGTAAAAACATCAGTAAGTGTTGACTAATCCAAGCATTAGGTAATAGTGTACATACTTTCAACTAGGTACGTACGGTTTTTGTACGCAAATTTTCTATGTAGGCATCTCTTTGCACCATTTTTTTTTTAATTTGGCGCCTTTTGTTGAGAATAAATGTTGTTGATTATGTTTTGTTTTCTTTATCCTGAACCATCCATTGGCCTGAACTAAGGTTAGTAGGTTAGTTTTGATGATTAAAATTAATGCACAAAAAGTCCTTACACTTTAAAATCAGAAAATGTATTTTGAGACACTTTTGACGCAAAAACAATGCTGACTAGACGAAGCATTTCATACTATGGTCTGGCAAACCAAATTCGGCAGCAACAGTAGGAAAAAATCGATAGACATATCTTTTTTTTAACCGACTTCAAAAAAAGGAGGAGGTTCTCAATTCAACTGATTTTTTTTTTTTTTTTGTTGTATGTATGTTACCTGATATCTCCGAGAATAGTGAACCGATTCTAAAATTTCTTTTTGTGATCGAACGTGTATTACCCCGAGATGGTCCCATTGGCACCAAGTTGGGGTCTGATGATGGGATCCTGGAGAAATCGAGGGATCTCTTCAAATGTTATAGGTACATGTATGGCGCTTTTGGTAATTTTCATTCATTTACAAGAATTTGCATTCAGAAAGTAGGATTTGAGGAAACCAATGATGGAAACAAATCGGGAATCTTGGAGAAACCGGTTGAAGTCGGTTTTTTAAATTTTTAATTTGGTGATTATTGATGATTATGTTTTGTTTTCCTTCTAGAGCTGGTTCGAAAATTATGTGATCATAATTAGGTGATTTGTCCGATATGTATTTTTAACAAAGTACTTAAAAAAAAATTTGGTGATTTTTGAAATATAAAAAATACGCCACTTTTAAAAATTCACAACTATATTCTATAATAAAAATACAATACAAGTACATAATTCTAATATTAAAACTTATAAAAGGCGGTATATTTATTCAGCGAGTCCGGCGGTCAGTCTCCACTGCTTCAGACTCTCCGCCACCAAGTCGGCCCTCGCTTTATAGGCCTCCTGCAACATTGTGGGCAGGTTCTCCTTCTGCGAGCGGATATACTCGCGCATTGCTGCTAGCTTGGTACGCCAACTGGGGAGATAAATAATTTATTTATGTGTATTTTTAATCTAAAAAAATATATATTGATATACGGTACAATACTATACAGGGTGCTCGCGAGGAAACCGAAAGATTTGAACTGTGCATTCTAGACATCAAAATAAACAAAAAATATTATGAGACCTGATGTCAAATTCAACAAAAAAAAAGTTTCTTTTCGTTTTCTTTAGACTTTTTGATTACTTTTTAACTTTTCCAATACTTTTTATCATAACAACAATTAGTTAAAATTATTTTTTTAAATGATATTTTTAGGGACAGGTATTTTTCGTCAAGTCTATTCTTATTTTTTGATTGTCAGGCAAAAGGTGTGATTATATTAGAACACATTGTGGTGACATTGTTGTCAAAAAGAAATTTTATGACGAGTTACGTCGAAAAACTTATTTCCAAAAAAGGTTAATTATCTCTGGAACCAAGCCGAATCCAGGAAATTTTATATAAAATTAAATACTCTAAATATGCTGAGGAATTCAGCAATTAAAATCTATTGGATCTATAATTCTATTACGATGGCGGTGTCGGCCTCGTACCATTACCATTGGCCTCGTCAACTTTAACAACTTATACTATACAAAAGAAAATATGGGCCAACTCGCGACTGCTACTTTTTTAAGTTTAAGCCTATCTAAATGAGTTTTATTTTATTATTGTTAATTGTTACAGCAATAAACTCTAACTGTAAAAATAATGCAATTGTTTATTAAAAAAATGTATACATAAAATAAGGTATTTTTTACAGTAAAGAGCTAGCGCTGAAAATGTCGAAAAAAAATCAATTTTTTTTTTTTCGGGAATAAATGACAATTTCGTTTTTTTCGGGTTTTAACAGAAATAATCAATATCACTGTCACTCTTTCCCATCTATTTCATTTGACTTCCTCGATGACATCGCGTTTTTCTGGTATAAGTGAAAATTAGACCTAATACGCATTGGTTTAGAGTCGAAAATTAAAGTGGAAAATTTCATTGATTTTTTCGAAAAAAATCGGAAAAAAACGAGCTGTGTGGAAAGAAACGGGATTTAATCCGGAAATTTCAACGCTACAAAGAACTCAGTGGCCTTTGAGGAGTATATAACACATTTTTAGGTATCAACTCACACATCGTCACGGGTTCCTTCGTGAAGATGGCATTTCGTCGGGGAGAGTGCAATACCGTGTAACTAACAAATTAACTAAACAATTAGGGTGAATTTGAGTCAATTGTTTGATATTTCAACTCTATCTGCTTTGGTAGCTACGCGGCATTGCACTTTCCCCGACGATTTGCAACGGTGCCGAAATATCGGGTGCTCAATAATTACAATTTACATGGTAAATTAAATATGCCGTTTTAAATCATACTAATAATGTAAATGACCATGTTAGCTTAAACACTTACGCTTCATCTTGTTTCTTCCAGAACACCATTTCCTCATGCACCCTCATGAACTCCTTATCCTTTTCCCTATAGGCCTCCAGCTTGGCAGCGGCTTCGGCCTCGTATTCCGCCGCGGCGGCCTCTTCCGCGGCCTCGGCGGCCGTGTCGGCCTCGCGGGCTTGCTCCGCGGCCTGGATCTTGGATTTTAGATCGGCTATTGCGATTCGTGCTTCTTCCTGTGAATGGGATATTACATGAAAAGGAGGTTGTAATGGTATTTCGTTCTCTTTAATTTTGTAAATCAAATGTTGAACGATATACTAAAATCGACGTTCATAGATATTGTAAATAATTCAATGAAATAGCGTCTTATAATATTAGATAAATTATTAACCAAGGGCATTTTCACTTTTAGAGACACCCAATTAGCAGCATGAGATTAATAAACCTTAATTGCAGTCAGGTAGGAATTACAACTTTATTGGCGTTTTTATATTATAATTTCGCTTATAATGTATCAAATTACCACAAAAACAGTTTTTATTGAAATTTAATGCTTAATTGGCGTTACCAATCTGACTGAAATGAAGACTTTTTTTATTTCACGCTAATTGGGTATCCCTAAAAGTGAAAAAGCTCTATTACAAATTAACCCTCTTATTCATAAACGTCTGCTAACTTAACAAGCCGCTAATAATTGTTTGTCCCTTTCAGTCTTAATAATGTGTCCATAAGAGCAAAAGGGACAAACAATTATTAGCGGCTTGTTAAGTTAGCAGACGCTTATGAATAAGGGGGTATATCTATAACTATTTTTACTTCCGTACGGTGGTATCCCTATCCTATGGTTGTATTGGAACTCTTGAACCTTGTCAAAATGGCACGCAATTAGGAATTTCTTACAGTTTGATTTATAACGTCAAGTTTACATAGTTTGCCGTGTGGTGACGGCATTAAGAATACATTTGTCACCACCCCAATTCATCCTTTGGGTGTCGTAAGAGTCGACTAAGGGATTGAAGTGTCACTGACCATCATTAGATAAAAGATTGATGATGGGCAGCAGCGTCATCATAGTGGACACATTACTGCGATCGCCAATCCGCTTGCCCAGCGTGGCGATTATGGGCAGTTACCTATGCGTCTATACGCATAGTTAATAGGAGAGGCCTACGTCCAGCGGACTATCAAAGGCTGATGATGATGATGTTTACATAGTTCCTGAGTGGCCTTGGTTGACAGTACTTATAGCTATGCCCCACGACACATACCATTTTGGCTTGCCGCTGCGTGGCGAGCGTGGAGCGCGAGCGGGACAGCTGCGCGCGGCGTTGCGCGAGTTGAGACAGCAGCTGTTTCAGCGTCTCTAACGCGGCACTGGCTTCTGTTATGCTAGATGGCTCCATCAGCTTGCTGCAAACAAATGCCACTTTTAAAACGTGCTAGCTTGGAAAGTGACAGGTTGGATATAATAATATAGTGCCAGACGCCTTTCCGCAAACCACCCTTTGCCTGTTTTTTTTTTGTTGTATTCTGGCCATTTTTTCCGCAACTCCACATCAAATTTAAGTTGTCATAACTTAGGTAAACATCATTTTGAATAAAACCAGGGTTACTCAGGAGACCGTAACCATGGTAATAACAGACCGAAAAAAGTTGATTCACCCATATTCTCTGCTAGATAAAAATAGATAATTTAAGTGCGACATTTTGTACTGACATTGTGAGACGTGGTCGCTTACAATGGGCCTCATAAGAAGGGCCATCACCCAAAGGGCTATGGAGAGGGCTATGCTAGGAGTCTCTCTGCGGGATCAGATTAGAAATGAGACCATCCGCAGCAGAACCAAAGTAACCGATATAGCTCTCCGAATTGCTAAACTGAAGTGGCAGTGAGCGGGGCACATTGCGCGTAGAACCGATGGCCGTTGGGGTGGGAAGGTTTTCGAGTGGCGGCCACGTACCGGAAGGCGCAGCGTGGGTAGGCCCCCCACAAGGTGGACTGAGGACCTAGTGAAGGTCGCAGGAGTCCGCTGGATGCGGGTCGCACAGGACCGGTCATTGTGGCATTCTTTGGAGGAGGCCTATGTTCAGCAGTGGACGTCTTTCGGCTGATATGATGATGATGATTGTGTACTCACGTCTCGTCGACAGCCAGGGTGCCCAGCTGTGGGAACTGCGCGCTGAGGTGGATGAGGCCTTGTTTGTATTCCACACAGCTGTCCAGGGTCTTCTTCTGCCATAGTGCGAGTTCTGTTTCTCTGCTGTGCACCATCTGGGCATAAAAAAATTGATATCTTATTTAACTTCCTTTTTTGTATTTTAATTTTTATATGTAAGTACATGTGTATTAGAATAAGTATCAGGCGTGAAGCGTGCGTGACCTCACAAACGGTCCAATGGAAGACCAGCGCTGGGCTGTAATTACAGGCCACAGCTTTTTGCTGAATTGGGGACCGTTTTGTGGCATTATTTGTTTCTTGTCCTTTTAAATGTGTAGTCCACCTCATCTAGCAAGCGGCTGCGTTCCTCCACTGACATGGACTGGGACTGACCACTATACCAGTCATAAGACAAGTCACCTTGGCGATCTGTTCGGCGAGCACTCGCTTGGACTCGTAGTCCACCTCGTCTAGTAGGCGGCTGCGTTCCTCCACTGACATGGACTGGGACTGACCACTATACCAGTCATAAGACAAGTCACCTTGGCGATCTGTTCGGCGAGCACTCGCTTGGACTCGTAGTCCACCTCGTCTAGCAGGCGGCTGCGTTCCTCCACTGACATGGACTGGGACTGACCACTATACCAGTCATAAGACAAGTCACCTTGGCGATCTGTTCGGCGAGCACTCGCTTGGACTCGTATACGCGCGCCGCGTAGTCAACTTCGTCTAGTAGGCGGCTGCGTTCCTCCACTGACATGGATTGGGACTCTAATTCTTTACGGAGTTGTGCCGTTTCCGCGCTGAAACAAATTTAAAGAGTTGAAGTTCGAAGAATAGTACATTACAGCAGAGGTCGGGAAAATTAGGATTTCTGGCCAAGTCGGTATTATACGGCCGAGCGAGAGTGCGAGCGAGGCCAGATAGGTAACGAGGCTGGGAATCCGTTTTCACGCCGAAGTAAAGTGCTTTTCTCAAACATACAAAGAAATACAAAAAAAAACAATGTTATCGAAATTAAAAAAAATACTTTGATGGCCTGACGAGTGTTATGGAATTCCATTTCCATCACAGTGAGTTACTGCGCCTTAAAAGCGATACTTCCGAGTCTTTTAAGGATTTACTGGCTCTGTGTTTTCTTACGTAAGTAGGACGGGGCTATAATAAGGAATGAGCGGTAAATATCACTATTTAATTAGGTATAAAGTATAGAGAAACACAGTATGATAAATATTAGTAACGCATTATGGACACACCCTGCCTCTCACGTTTCCATACTTGGACTTACCATTTCGATACTTGCCTTCGGCGCTTAAGGATGACAGAGTTTCACTGATGACTAAGGGAGGCCTCGTTGGTGCGCGCGGGGGATGCCAGCGAGGCCAGGGTAGCCGAGATTACTATTACTAACGCTTATTACTCATTTCAAGATGGACAGACGACCTTATGAAGGTAGCCGGAACATGCTGGATGCAGGTCGCATCTAACCGGTACATGTGGAGGCCTATGTTCAGCAGTGGACGTCTTATGGCTGAGATGATGATGATGACTAGCGCTCGATCGTGAACGGTTTGTCGCAGTAATAGAGTGACGGAGAAAGAAACCTACGATATTCGAATACGTATAAAAAATTATGCCCCCCAAAACAATCATTATGTTACGATTTTGTATTAGGGTCAGATGTTCAACAGTTAAGCACCTGTACACAATTAGCCAAGCTAATATCTAGCGAACGCGACGTTGTCGCTTGGTGCGCGCAAGGGCATTCAATGCCTAAGCGCTGGCCCGCCCCGCTCCTCAGTCGGCAGCTTGCTCGCATCATTGATGGATGGGTGACGGCAAAATTTACGAAATTTATATTTTTTTTTGATAAAAAATGGTAATGTGTTTTTTCGCTTTATGTATTTTTGTTACGTATTTGTCGAGTATATATAGTATTTTAGTTGTGTAAATAAAATCATTGTGATTGTACCAGCCAGGCCGTGTGGTGACGGCAGTAAGAATACATTTGTCACCACCCCAACTCCTCCTGCGGGTGTCGTAAGAGTCGACTAAGGGATTGAAGTGTCACTGACCATTATTTGATAAAAGATTGATGATGGGCAGCAGCGTCATCATATAGTGGACACATTACTGCGATCGCCAATCCGTGGCGATTATGGGCATTTACCTCCTAATGCGTCTATACGCATAGTTAATAGGAGAGGCCTACGTCCAGCAGTGGACTGTCATAGGCTGATGATGATGATGTACCAGCAGTAACTACACTCACGTGGCCCTTGCGATGTCCTTGTCCACGTGCGCGATCTCCGCGGCCTTGTCCTGGGCCTCGGCGCGCGCGGCCTCGAGCACGGCGCGCGCCTGCGCCGCGGCGAGGCGCGAGGCCCGCGCGGCCGTCAGCAGTAACTACACTCACGTGGCCCGCGCGATGTCCTTGTCCACGTGCGCGATCTCCGCGGCCTTGTCCTGGGCCTCGGCGCGCGCGGCCTCGAGCACGGCGCGCGCCTGCGCCGCGGCGAGGCGCGAGGCCCGCGCGGCCGTCAGCAGTAACTACACTCACGTGGCCCGCGCGATGTCCTTGTCCACGTGCGCGATCTCCGCGGCCTTGTCCTGGGCCTCGGCGCGCGCGGCCTCGAGCACGGCGCGCGCCTGCGCCGCGGCGAGGCGCGAGGCCCGCGCGGCCGTCAGCAGTAACTACACTCACGTGGCCCGCGCGATGTCCTTGTCCACGTGCGCGATCTCCGCGGCCTTGTCCTGGGCCTCGGCGCGCGCGGCCTCGAGCACGGCGCGCGCCTGCGCCGCGGCGAGGCGCGAGGCCCGCGCGGCCGTCAGCAGTAACTACACTCACGTGGCCCGCGCGATGTCCTTGTCCACGTGCGCGATCTCCGCGGCCTTGTCCTGGGCCTCGGCGCGCGCGGCCTCGAGCACGGCGCGCGCCTGCGCCGCGGCGAGGCGCGAGGCCCGCGCGGCCGTCAGCAGTAACTACACTCACGTGGCCCGCGCGATGTCCTTGTCCACGTGCGCGATCTCCGCGGCCTTGTCCTGGGCCTCGGCGCGCGCGGCCTCGAGCACGGCGCGCGCCTGCGCCGCGGCGAGGCGCGAGGCCCGCGCGGCCGTCAGCAGTAACTACACTCACGTGGCCCTTGCGATGTCCTTGTCCACGTGCGCGATCTCCGCGGCCTTGTCCTGGGCCTCGGCGCGCGCGGCCTCGAGCACGGCGCGCGCCTGCGCCGCGGCGAGGCGCGAGGCCCGCGCGGCCGTCAGCAGTAACTACACTCACGTGGCCCGCGCGATGTCCTTGTCCACGTGCGCGATCTCCGCGGCCTTGTCCTGGGCCTCGGCGCGCGCGGCCTCGAGCACGGCGCGCGCCTGCGCCGCGGCGAGGCGCGAGGCCCGCGCGGCCGTCAGCAGTAACTACACTCACGTGGCCCGCGCGATGTCCTTGTCCACGTGCGCGATCTCCGCGGCCTTGTCCTGGGCCTCGGCGCGCGCGGCCTCGAGCACGGCGCGCGCCTGCGCCGCGGCGAGGCGCGAGGCCCGCGCGGCCGTCAGCAGTAACTACACTCACGTGGCCCGCGCGATGTCCTTGTCCACGTGCGCGATCTCCGCGGCCTTGTCCTGGGCCTCGGCGCGCGCGGCCTCGAGCACGGCGCGCGCCTGCGCCGCGGCGAGGCGCGAGGCCCGCGCGGCCGTCAGCAGTAACTACACTCACGTGGCCCGCGCGATGTCCTTGTCCACGTGCGCGATCTCCGCGGCCTTGTCCTGGGCCTCGGCGCGCGCGGCCTCGAGCACGGCGCGCGCCTGCGCCGCGGCGAGGCGCGAGGCCCGCGCGGCCGTCAGCAGTAACTACACTCACGTGGCCCGCGCGATGTCCTTGTCCACGTGCGCGATCTCCGCGGCCTTGTCCTGGGCCTCGGCGCGCGCGGCCTCGAGCACGGCGCGCGCCTGCGCCGCGGCGAGGCGCGAGGCCCGCGCGGCCGTCAGCAGTAACTACACTCACGTGGCCCGCGCGATGTCCTTGTCCACGTGCGCGATCTCCGCGGCCTTGTCCTGGGCCTCGGCGCGCGCGGCCTCGAGCACGGCGCGCGCCTGCGCCGCGGCGAGGCGCGAGGCCCGCGCGGCCGTCAGCAGTAACTACACTCACGTGGCCCGCGCGATGTCCTTGTCCACGTGCGCGATCTCCGCGGCCTTGTCCTGGGCCTCGGCGCGCGCGGCCTCGAGCACGGCGCGCGCCTGCGCCGCGGCGAGGCGCGAGGCCCGCGCGGCCGTCAGCAGTAACTACACTCACGTGGCCCGCGCGATGTCCTTGTCCACGTGCGCGATCTCCGCGGCCTTGTCCTGGGCCTCGGCGCGCGCGGCCTCGAGCACGGCGCGCGCCTGCGCCGCGGCGAGGCGCGAGGCCCGCGCGGCCGCGAGGAGGCCGTCGCGGCGGGTCACGCGGGAGGCCTCGTTGGTGCGCGCGCATGCTGTGGACTCGAGTTCCGCAGCTAGGGCTTCCTCTTGCTCTGTTGGAGGCCGAGAAATATTCACTGTTGTGCCGATTACGTACACAAATGTATGATATACGGGTCACGTGTCGCAGCACGTGTGGGCGCGACACGACTTCCGCCTACACTGCGAGGCCAAGGAGGCCGCCGTGGACTTGACAGGATATACGAGGACTCCTCTTCTCATGATAAGAGGGAAGAATAAATGATTGATGATTATTTTTTGTTTTCTTTACTTTAGCTTAACCGATTCGTTGCGTGTTCCATTTTCAAAAACTTTTATCTATGGCGACAAACAATTTTTTCATGATACGCCAAACGCCGGGCGTGTCACCCGCACTGAAACGGTTAAATTGAAGATTACACGAAAAATCCTTCTCATGCGTGAAAAGAATGTGTTTTGAGACACTTTTGAAGTAAAAACATCAGTAAATGTTGACTAATCCAAGCATTAGGTAATAGTGTACATACTTTCAACTAGGTACGTACGGTTTTTGTACGCAAATTTTCTATGTAGGCATCTCTTTGCACCATTTTTTTTTTAATTTAGCGCCTTTTGTTGAGAATAAATATTGTTGATTATGTTTTGTTTTCTTTATCTATCCATTGGCCTGAACTAAGGTTAGTAGGTTAGTTCTGATGATTAAAATTAATGCACAAAAAGTCCTTACACTTTAAAATCAGAAAATGTATTTTGTGACACTTTTGACGCAAAAACAATGCTGACTAGACGAAGCATTTCATACTATGGTCTGGCAAACCAAATTCGGCAGCAACAGTAGGAAAAAATCGATAGACATATCTTTTTTTTTGATGATTATGTTTTGTTTTCTTTCTAGAGCTGGTTCGAAAATTATGTGATCATAATTAGGTGATTTGTCCGATATGTATTTTTAACAAAGTACCTACTTTTAAAAAAAAATTAGGTGATTTTTGAAATATAAAAAATACGCCACTTTTTAAAATTCACAACTATATTCTATAATAAAAATACAATACAAGTACATAATTCTAATATTAAAACTTATAAAAGGCGGTATATTTATTCAGAGAGTCCGGCGGTCAGTTTCCACTGCTTCAGACTCTCCGCCACCAAGTCGGCCCTCGCTTTATAGGCCTCCTGCAACATTGTGGGCAGGTTCTCCTTCTGCGAGCGGATATACTCGCGCATTGCTGCTAGCTTGGTACGCCAACTGGGGAGATAAATAATTTATTTATGTGTATTTTTTAGTCTCAAAAAATATATATTGATATACGGTACAATACTATACAGGATGCTCGCGAGGAAATCGAAAGATTTGATCTATGCATTCTAGACATCAAAATAAACAAAAAATATTATGAGACCTAATGTCAAATTGAAGAAAAAAAAATTTTTTCTTTTTTTTTTACACTTTTTAACATTTCCAATACTTTTTATCATAACAACAATTACTTAAAATTAATTTTTTAAGTGATTTTTTAGGGACAGGTTTTTTCGTCAAGTCTAGTTATAGTTTCTATATTATAGTTTTAATTTTGTATATTTTGTCGCTTATAAATAAATACAGTCTATTCTTATTTTTTGATTGTCAGGCAAAAGGTGTGGTTATATTAGAACACATTGTGGTGGCATTGTAATCAAAAAGAAGTTTTATGACGAGTTACGTCAAAAAACTTTTTTCGAAAAAAGGTTAATTATCTCTGGAACCAAGCCGAATCCAGGAAATTTTATATCACATTAAATACTCTAAATATGCTGAGGAATTCAGCATTAAAATCTTTCGGAATGCTCACGAGCACCGTGTAATTATATTACGACGGCAGTGTCGGCCTCGTACCAATACCATTGGCCTCGTCAACTTTAACAACTTATACTGATGATGATGATGTCCTCCTTGACGTGTCCGTCAACGGCGAACCCTGGTTCACTAACTTCGTAAATGAGAGCGAAGATGGCTGGCAAATCCAAATTTAGTTTTAAAAGTACGGTTGCACGGCGCACAGTACAACTGACCGAGAGAGTTAAAAGTGTAGTTGTAGGAGGGCTTAGGCCGGTTCTTTTTGTGAAGGCGTTTTACTGCAAGGCAACTTATACTATACATTATACAAAAGAAAATAATTATGGGCCAACTCGCGACTGCTACTTTTTTAAGTAGTTTTATTTTATTATTTGTTAATTGTTACAACAATAAACTCTGACTGTAAAAATAATGCAATTGTTTATTAAAAAACTGTATACATAAAATAAGGTATTTTTAACAGTCAAAGAAAGAACTCGTGGCTTTTGAGGAGTACAATTTACATGGTAAATATCCCGCTATAAATCATACTAATAATGTAAGACCATGTTAGCTTAAACACTTACGCTTCATCCTGTTTCTTCCAGAACACCATTTCCTCATGCACCCTCATGAACTCCTTATCCTTTTCCCTATAGGCCTCCAGCTTGGCAGCGGCTTCGGCCTCGTATTCCGCCGCGGCGGCCTCTTCCGCGGCCTCGGCGGCCGTGTCGGCCTCGCGGGCTTGCTCCGCGGCCTGGATCTTGGATTTTAGATCGGCTATTGCGATTCGTGCTTCTTCCTGTGAATGGGATATTACATGAAAAGGAGGTTGTAATGGTATTTCGTTCTCTTTAATTTTGTAAATCAAATGTTGAACGATATACTAAAATCGACGTTCATAGATATTGTAAATAATTCAATGAAATAGCGTCTTATAATATTAGATAAATTATTAACCAAGGGCATTTTCACTTTTAGAGACACCCAATTAGCAGCATGAGATTAATAAACCTTAATTGCAGTCAGGTAGGAATTACAACTTTATTGGCGTTTTTATATTATAATTTCGCTTATAATGTATCAAATTACCACAAAAACAGTTTTTATTGAAATTTAATGCTTAATTGGCGTTACCAATCTGACTGAAATGAAGACTTTTTTTATTTCACGCTAATTGGGTATCCCTAAAAGTGAAAAAGCTCTATTACAAATTAACCCTCTTATTCATAAACGTCTGCTAACTTAACAAGCCGCTAATAATTGTTTGTCCCTTTCAGTCTTAATAATGTGTCCATAAGAGCAAAAGGGACAAACAATTATTAGCGGCTTGTTAAGTTAGCAGACGCTTATGAATAAGGGGGTATATCTATAACTATTT
Source organism: Thaumatotibia leucotreta (assembly GCA_025490895.1). NCBI lineage: Eukaryota > Metazoa > Arthropoda > Insecta > Lepidoptera > Tortricidae > Thaumatotibia > Thaumatotibia leucotreta. Next base: position 23,544 of record JALPQI010012842.1, on the reverse strand, counting down.
TTACTTCCGTACGGTGGTATCCCTATCCTATGGTTGTATTGGAACTCTTGAACCTTGTCAAAATGGCACGCAATTAGGAATTTCTTACAGTTTGATTTATAACGTCAAGTTTACATAGTTTGCCGTGTGGTGACGGCATTAAGAATACATTTGTCACCACCCCAATTCATCCTTTGGGTGTCGTAAGAGTCGACTAAGGGATTGAAGTGTCACTGACCATCATTAGATAAAAGATTGATGATGGGCAGCAGCGTCATCATAGTGGACACATTACTGCGATCGCCAATCCGCTTGCCCAGCGTGGCGATTATGGGCAGTTACCTATGCGTCTATACGCATAGTTAATAGGAGAGGCCTACGTCCAGCGGACTATCAAAGGCTGATGATGATGATGTTTACATAGTTCCTGAGTGGCCTTGGTTGACAGTACTTATAGCTATGCCCCACGACACATACCATTTTGGCTTGCCGCTGCGTGGCGAGCGTGGAGCGCGAGCGGGACAGCTGCGCGCGGCGTTGCGCGAGTTGAGACAGCAGCTGTTTCAGCGTCTCTAACGCGGCACTGGCTTCTGTTATGCTAGATGGCTCCATCAGCTTGCTGCAAACAAATGCCACTTTTAAAACGTGCTAGCTTGGAAAGTGACAGGTTGGATATAATAATATAGTGCCAGACGCCTTTCCGCAAACCACCCTTTGCCTGTTTTTTTTTTGTTGTATTCTGGCCATTTTTTCCGCAACTCCACATCAAATTTAAGTTGTCATAACTTAGGTAAACATCATTTTGAATAAAACCAGGGTTACTCAGGAGACCGTAACCATGGTAATAACAGACCGAAAAAAGTTGATTCACCCATATTCTCTGCTAGATAAAAATAGATAATTTAAGTGCGACATTTTGTACTGACATTGTGAGACGTGGTCGCTTACAATGGGCCTCATAAGAAGGGCCATCACCCAAAGGGCTATGGAGAGGGCTATGCTAGGAGTCTCTCTGCGGGATCAGATTAGAAATGAGACCATCCGCAGCAGAACCAAAGTAACCGATATAGCTCTCCGAATTGCTAAACTGAAGTGGCAGTGAGCGGGGCACATTGCGCGTAGAACCGATGGCCGTTGGGGTGGGAAGGTTTTCGAGTGGCGGCCACGTACCGGAAGGCGCAGCGTGGGTAGGCCCCCCACAAGGTGGACTGAGGACCTAGTGAAGGTCGCAGGAGTCCGCTGGATGCGGGTCGCACAGGACCGGTCATTGTGGCATTCTTTGGAGGAGGCCTATGTTCAGCAGTGGACGTCTTTCGGCTGATATGATGATGATGATTGTGTACTCACGTCTCGTCGACAGCCAGGGTGCCCAGCTGTGGGAACTGCGCGCTGAGGTGGATGAGGCCTTGTTTGTATTCCACACAGCTGTCCAGGGTCTTCTTCTGCCATAGTGCGAGTTCTGTTTCTCTGCTGTGCACCATCTGGGCATAAAAAAATTGATATCTTATTTAACTTCCTTTTTTGTATTTTAATTTTTATATGTAAGTACATGTGTATTAGAATAAGTATCAGGCGTGAAGCGTGCGTGACCTCACAAACGGTCCAATGGAAGACCAGCGCTGGGCTGTAATTACAGGCCACAGCTTTTTGCTGAATTGGGGACCGTTTTGTGGCATTATTTGTTTCTTGTCCTTTTAAATGTGTAGTCCACCTCATCTAGCAAGCGGCTGCGTTCCTCCACTGACATGGACTGGGACTGACCACTATACCAGTCATAAGACAAGTCACCTTGGCGATCTGTTCGGCGAGCACTCGCTTGGACTCGTAGTCCACCTCGTCTAGTAGGCGGCTGCGTTCCTCCACTGACATGGACTGGGACTGACCACTATACCAGTCATAAGACAAGTCACCTTGGCGATCTGTTCGGCGAGCACTCGCTTGGACTCGTAGTCCACCTCGTCTAGCAGGCGGCTGCGTTCCTCCACTGACATGGACTGGGACTGACCACTATACCAGTCATAAGACAAGTCACCTTGGCGATCTGTTCGGCGAGCACTCGCTTGGACTCGTATACGCGCGCCGCGTAGTCAACTTCGTCTAGTAGGCGGCTGCGTTCCTCCACTGACATGGATTGGGACTCTAATTCTTTACGGAGTTGTGCCGTTTCCGCGCTGAAACAAATTTAAAGAGTTGAAGTTCGAAGAATAGTACATTACAGCAGAGGTCGGGAAAATTAGGATTTCTGGCCAAGTCGGTATTATACGGCCGAGCGAGAGTGCGAGCGAGGCCAGATAGGTAACGAGGCTGGGAATCCGTTTTCACGCCGAAGTAAAGTGCTTTTCTCAAACATACAAAGAAATACAAAAAAAAACAATGTTATCGAAATTAAAAAAAATACTTTGATGGCCTGACGAGTGTTATGGAATTCCATTTCCATCACAGTGAGTTACTGCGCCTTAAAAGCGATACTTCCGAGTCTTTTAAGGATTTACTGGCTCTGTGTTTTCTTACGTAAGTAGGACGGGGCTATAATAAGGAATGAGCGGTAAATATCACTATTTAATTAGGTATAAAGTATAGAGAAACACAGTATGATAAATATTAGTAACGCATTATGGACACACCCTGCCTCTCACGTTTCCATACTTGGACTTACCATTTCGATACTTGCCTTCGGCGCTTAAGGATGACAGAGTTTCACTGATGACTAAGGGAGGCCTCGTTGGTGCGCGCGGGGGATGCCAGCGAGGCCAGGGTAGCCGAGATTACTATTACTAACGCTTATTACTCATTTCAAGATGGACAGACGACCTTATGAAGGTAGCCGGAACATGCTGGATGCAGGTCGCATCTAACCGGTACATGTGGAGGCCTATGTTCAGCAGTGGACGTCTTATGGCTGAGATGATGATGATGACTAGCGCTCGATCGTGAACGGTTTGTCGCAGTAATAGAGTGACGGAGAAAGAAACCTACGATATTCGAATACGTATAAAAAATTATGCCCCCCAAAACAATCATTATGTTACGATTTTGTATTAGGGTCAGATGTTCAACAGTTAAGCACCTGTACACAATTAGCCAAGCTAATATCTAGCGAACGCGACGTTGTCGCTTGGTGCGCGCAAGGGCATTCAATGCCTAAGCGCTGGCCCGCCCCGCTCCTCAGTCGGCAGCTTGCTCGCATCATTGATGGATGGGTGACGGCAAAATTTACGAAATTTATATTTTTTTTTGATAAAAAATGGTAATGTGTTTTTTCGCTTTATGTATTTTTGTTACGTATTTGTCGAGTATATATAGTATTTTAGTTGTGTAAATAAAATCATTGTGATTGTACCAGCCAGGCCGTGTGGTGACGGCAGTAAGAATACATTTGTCACCACCCCAACTCCTCCTGCGGGTGTCGTAAGAGTCGACTAAGGGATTGAAGTGTCACTGACCATTATTTGATAAAAGATTGATGATGGGCAGCAGCGTCATCATATAGTGGACACATTACTGCGATCGCCAATCCGTGGCGATTATGGGCATTTACCTCCTAATGCGTCTATACGCATAGTTAATAGGAGAGGCCTACGTCCAGCAGTGGACTGTCATAGGCTGATGATGATGATGTACCAGCAGTAACTACACTCACGTGGCCCTTGCGATGTCCTTGTCCACGTGCGCGATCTCCGCGGCCTTGTCCTGGGCCTCGGCGCGCGCGGCCTCGAGCACGGCGCGCGCCTGCGCCGCGGCGAGGCGCGAGGCCCGCGCGGCCGTCAGCAGTAACTACACTCACGTGGCCCGCGCGATGTCCTTGTCCACGTGCGCGATCTCCGCGGCCTTGTCCTGGGCCTCGGCGCGCGCGGCCTCGAGCACGGCGCGCGCCTGCGCCGCGGCGAGGCGCGAGGCCCGCGCGGCCGTCAGCAGTAACTACACTCACGTGGCCCGCGCGATGTCCTTGTCCACGTGCGCGATCTCCGCGGCCTTGTCCTGGGCCTCGGCGCGCGCGGCCTCGAGCACGGCGCGCGCCTGCGCCGCGGCGAGGCGCGAGGCCCGCGCGGCCGTCAGCAGTAACTACACTCACGTGGCCCGCGCGATGTCCTTGTCCACGTGCGCGATCTCCGCGGCCTTGTCCTGGGCCTCGGCGCGCGCGGCCTCGAGCACGGCGCGCGCCTGCGCCGCGGCGAGGCGCGAGGCCCGCGCGGCCGTCAGCAGTAACTACACTCACGTGGCCCGCGCGATGTCCTTGTCCACGTGCGCGATCTCCGCGGCCTTGTCCTGGGCCTCGGCGCGCGCGGCCTCGAGCACGGCGCGCGCCTGCGCCGCGGCGAGGCGCGAGGCCCGCGCGGCCGTCAGCAGTAACTACACTCACGTGGCCCGCGCGATGTCCTTGTCCACGTGCGCGATCTCCGCGGCCTTGTCCTGGGCCTCGGCGCGCGCGGCCTCGAGCACGGCGCGCGCCTGCGCCGCGGCGAGGCGCGAGGCCCGCGCGGCCGTCAGCAGTAACTACACTCACGTGGCCCGCGCGATGTCCTTGTCCACGTGCGCGATCTCCGCGGCCTTGTCCTGGGCCTCGGCGCGCGCGGCCTCGAGCACGGCGCGCGCCTGCGCCGCGGCGAGGCGCGAGGCCCGCGCGGCCGTCAGCAGTAACTACACTCACGTGGCCCGCGCGATGTCCTTGTCCACGTGCGCGATCTCCGCGGCCTTGTCCTGGGCCTCGGCGCGCGCGGCCTCGAGCACGGCGCGCGCCTGCGCCGCGGCGAGGCGCGAGGCCCGCGCGGCCGTCAGCAGTAACTACACTCACGTGGCCCGCGCGATGTCCTTGTCCACGTGCGCGATCTCCGCGGCCTTGTCCTGGGCCTCGGCGCGCGCGGCCTCGAGCACGGCGCGCGCCTGCGCCGCGGCGAGGCGCGAGGCCCGCGCGGCCGTCAGCAGTAACTACACTCACGTGGCCCGCGCGATGTCCTTGTCCACGTGCGCGATCTCCGCGGCCTTGTCCTGGGCCTCGGCGCGCGCGGCCTCGAGCACGGCGCGCGCCTGCGCCGCGGCGAGGCGCGAGGCCCGCGCGGCCGTCAGCAGTAACTACACTCACGTGGCCCGCGCGATGTCCTTGTCCACGTGCGCGATCTCCGCGGCCTTGTCCTGGGCCTCGGCGCGCGCGGCCTCGAGCACGGCGCGCGCCTGCGCCGCGGCGAGGCGCGAGGCCCGCGCGGCCGTCAGCAGTAACTACACTCACGTGGCCCGCGCGATGTCCTTGTCCACGTGCGCGATCTCCGCGGCCTTGTCCTGGGCCTCGGCGCGCGCGGCCTCGAGCACGGCGCGCGCCTGCGCCGCGGCGAGGCGCGAGGCCCGCGCGGCCGTCAGCAGTAACTACACTCACGTGGCCCGCGCGATGTCCTTGTCCACGTGCGCGATCTCCGCGGCCTTGTCCTGGGCCTCGGCGCGCGCGGCCTCGAGCACGGCGCGCGCCTGCGCCGCGGCGAGGCGCGAGGCCCGCGCGGCCGTCAGCAGTAACTACACTCACGTGGCCCGCGCGATGTCCTTGTCCACGTGCGCGATCTCCGCGGCCTTGTCCTGGGCCTCGGCGCGCGCGGCCTCGAGCACGGCGCGCGCCTGCGCCGCGGCGAGGCGCGAGGCCCGCGCGGCCGTCAGCAGTAACTACACTCACGTGGCCCGCGCGATGTCCTTGTCCACGTGCGCGATCTCCGCGGCCTTGTCCTGGGCCTCGGCGCGCGCGGCCTCGAGCACGGCGCGCGCCTGCGCCGCGGCGAGGCGCGAGGCCCGCGCGGCCGTCAGCAGTAACTACACTCACGTGGCCCGCGCGATGTCCTTGTCCACGTGCGCGATCTCCGCGGCCTTGTCCTGGGCCTCGGCGCGCGCGGCCTCGAGCACGGCGCGCGCCTGCGCCGCGGCGAGGCGCGAGGCCCGCGCGGCCGTCAGCAGTAACTACACTCACGTGGCCCGCGCGATGTCCTTGTCCACGTGCGCGATCTCCGCGGCCTTGTCCTGGGCCTCGGCGCGCGCGGCCTCGAGCACGGCGCGCGCCTGCGCCGCGGCGAGGCGCGAGGCCCGCGCGGCCGTCAGCAGTAACTACACTCACGTGGCCCGCGCGATGTCCTTGTCCACGTGCGCGATCTCCGCGGCCTTGTCCTGGGCCTCGGCGCGCGCGGCCTCGAGCACGGCGCGCGCCTGCGCCGCGGCGAGGCGCGAGGCCCGCGCGGCCGTCAGCAGTAACTACACTCACGTGGCCCGCGCGATGTCCTTGTCCACGTGCGCGATCTCCGCGGCCTTGTCCTGGGCCTCGGCGCGCGCGGCCTCGAGCACGGCGCGCGCCTGCGCCGCGGCGAGGCGCGAGGCCCGCGCGGCCGCGAGGAGGCCGTCGCGGCGGGTCACGCGGGAGGCCTCGTTGGTGCGCGCGCACGCTGTGGACTCTAGCGAGGCGGCTAGGGCTTCCTCTTGCTCTGTTGGCCAATTCCACATAAGTGTGTAATGTAAGTGACATCGCGTGTTTATATATTAGTGGTGCAATTTTTTTTATTTATTTAACTGACAAAATACAAAATAAGGGCCTACGCTAACTTACGCGGACGCCCGTCGAATCCCGATCCGGCCACCCGCCGCGGGCCAGCGAGTCCGCGACAGGCGCACGCCTAACTTAGCGCTGAATTCAAGAAACAAGTCTGCCCGCGTCAGTTAGCGATGTCTACACAATATCTTTGAGGCGGACATCCGTTGCGGGTAATCCGCGTAAGCTAGCGTAGGCCCTGTAGACAGTTTCTTGGCGCTGCACTTCAAACTAAAGTACAATAACTAATAACTATTCAAGTATACCCACAACGGCCTGCTGCGTCCGATAATAAACCCGATTGTGACACAATACAGTACCGGACAATAATACCTAGTCGGTCAGAAAGTTCTGTCATAAACGTTTTGACGTCAAGAAAGCTAACAGGTACTATATATTAAATATACTACTCTATATATGGATTTAAAGGTTTTTAATAGTGATTGCCTTTCAATACATTTTCAGGAAAATTATTGTTTTGTTTTCGCACTCAAAAGTCAAAGCCTCGTAATATGTGAAAAAAGGTATGAAAAAAAACACGTCAAAAACACGCGACCGATTCTAGTAATATAATAGCCCGGGTTTATTTTAATTTTGTGTTCTATGGCTTTTTCGTAGCAAATCATAATAGCATGGTCTATTACCTTCATTTTTATGTACAAGAGTCAAATGGTGTTTAACCTTAAATAACTATTTTACGTGATTTACCAAATGCCTTTATTTCGTGATACTCAAATATGCCTACGTGTTTTTAAGCGAAATAGTAAAATACGAAATTTTCTAGATGCGAAGTACGAGCTTCTTAGAAAACTACATTCTAGCTTTAAAAGATGTCCTATTTTATAGAGGTTATATAAAAACTAATATGGTAGTTTCAGATACTTCTACGATATTGGTTTTCTATCAGTTTTGTGAAGCATGTTTTCACAAATTGCCCGCGTGCTGACTACGGTCGAGAATCTCAAGTTTAAAAGGAATGGCACAAAATGTGAATATTCATTTCAAAACAATTATAACGCAATTTCATCACCATAAAATAAGCTTTCAAAATATGTTTACGTTTTTTGTCTCCAGCTTCGTAAGCAGGGTCACTACCAACTAGGCTACGGAGGCTTTACCTTACGACTATAGATAAATAGTCTAGGCATAGGTCTTTGTGCTAGCGATGAAAAATCTTGGCATCATGACGTGGTTTTCCATGAAGATTTTTTGTGTTAGGCATGGATTTCGTAGTAAAATTCACTTTTTTTACTAAAGCTTTTTAGTCATATGCTGTATCTCCTATTGTAATTCACAACACTTAATTGCAATATTCATCATCAATCTGCGCAAAAGTACCAAACGTAATCTATTAACGTAATCTACATGCGAACATGTGCCGCGTACTCAATACACTCTCATGAGTGGCGATGTTTTAAAACACGACAGAATACGAATTTCCTTTTTGCACGTGTCTTGTACGACGTTTTTTAGTACAGATGGCCCTGTGAAGTTTTGGACCTGACGTAAAATGACACACTTCTCTCACTTAGAGTTGTACTTTCCCGAGAACGTTCTCCGTTTTGTATGGGAAATATACTCGAGGGAGAACATTCTCCATACCAATCGGAGAACATTCTCGGGCACGGTACAACTCTACTCACACTAGAGCGAGTCCATTTCGTGGTATAATATTAAGTGCTGAATCTGTCTGTTTTGCCTTGTCCTGTCATGCTTGTTATATTTGCCATGAATAAATTATTTGTATTTGTATATTGTATAGAGCCTAAAAAAAGGCACCATCTGTACTAAAAAATATCATTTTACTTTCCTCGCAAACGAAGTGAAAAGCAGAGTATACAACAAGCGCATAAATGCCGATGGAACTAGTTCCAATAGGTCACTTAAAAATAAATAAAAAAATACTTTATGCCCTTGATGTACAATCTACTATATTGATTTAAACTTTCACTTCACTCATATTTTAACGATAAACGACACCCAGGCAAGTCAAATATGATCAAAGACAGATCAAATGTGATTGCAAAATAATTCAAAAAACACTATGCAAAAAAACAGAGTTTATTTTGAAGCGCCGCCGTAGGCTCCTGTGTTTCAGCATAGGTGCAGCTGAAGAATTCATGGCCACTCTAGTCAATCGCCAAAATTCTATTTGTTGCAGAAAAGACTGGTATATGCAAGATAAAGCTTCCAACACGTTGGCAGTAAGTATTGGCTCATTATTAAACTATTGAGGCTGAGAACACAACTCACGTTTGCTAGCCTTCTGCAATTCTCGAATCTTCTTAGAATCTGTCTCCACGTCCAGCATTTAAAACCTAAGTGATGGCTCATTATTAAACTATGGAGGCTGAGAACACAACTCACGTTTGCTAGCCTTCTGCAGTTCTCGAATCTTCTTAGAGTCAGTCTCCGCGTCCAGCATAGGGAACCTAAGTGATGGCTCATTATTAAACTATGGAGGCTGAGAACAAAACTCACGTTTGATAGCCTCCTGGAATTCTCGAATCTGCTTATAGTCTGTCTCCGCGTCCAGCATTTGGATCCTAAGTGATGGCTCATTATTAAACTATGGAGGCTGAGAACACAACTCACGTTTGCTAGCCTCCTGCAATTCTCGAATCTGCTTAGAGTCTGTCTCCGCGTCCAGCATTTGGATCCTAAGTGATGGCTCATTATTAAACTATGGAGGCTGAGAACAAAACTCACGTTTGCTAGCCTTCTGCAATTCTCGAATCTTCTTAGAGTCTGTCTCCGCGTCCAGCATTGGGAACCTATGTGATGGCTCATTATTAAAATATGGAGGCTGAGAACACAACTCATGTTTGCTAGCCTTCTGCAATTCTCGAATCTTCTTAGAGTCAGTCTCCGCGTCCAGCATTGGGAACCTATGTGATGGCTCATTATTAAACTATGGAGGCTGAGAACACAACTCACGTTTGATGGCCTCCTGCAGTTCTCGAATCTTCTTAGAGTCAGTCTCCGCGTCCAGCATTGGGAACCTAAGTGATGGCTCATTATTAAACTATGAAGGCTGAGAACACAACTCACGTTTGATAGCCTCCTGCAATTCTCGAATCTGCTTATAAGTAGTCAGTCTCCGCGTCCAGCATTTGGATCCTAAGTCATCATCATCAGCCAATTGACGTCCACTGCTGGACATAGGCCTCCCCCAGAGAGTTCCACAAAGATCGGTCGTGAGCTATCCGCATCCATTGGACACCCGCAACCTTTACAAGGTCGTCGCTCCATCTTGTGGGGGGCCTTCCCACGCTGCGCCGTCTAGTGCGTGGTCGCCACTCGAGAACACGCCGACCCCACCGGTCATCGGTCCTCCGGGCAATATGGCCAGCCCACTGCCACTTCAACCTGGCGATTCTTCGGGCTACGTCAGTCACTTTCGTTCTTCTGCGGATCTCGTCATTCCTGATGCGATCTCGCAGAGAAACCCCGAGCATTGCCCTCTCCATCGCTCGTTGAGTGACTCTGAGCCTCCTAATGAGTCCCATAGTGAACGACCACGTTTCAGATCCGTAATTAATCACTGGCAACACACACTGGTCGAAGACTTTCGACTTGAGACACTGCGGTATATTGGACGAGAAGATATTGCGTAGTCTCCCGAACGCCGCCCAACCCAGTCTGATTCGACGATTGATCTCCTTCTCGAAGTTGGACTTACCCAGCTGGACTGTTTGTCCCAGGTATACATATTCGTCAACAACTTCGAGTGTAGAGTTTCTAACTTTCACTGGAGTTGGTATCACATGGACGTTCGACATGATCTTCGTTTTGTCCATGTTCATCTTAAGACCAACATCTTCAGAGACTCTACTGAGATCATCGAGCATAGTACTTAAGTCCTCCATGGTCTCAGCCATGACCACTATATCGTCGGCAAACCGAAGGTGAGTGATGTACTCGCCATTGATGTTAATGCCAAATCCCCTCCAGTCCAGAACCTTGAAAACATCTTCCAGTGCAGCGGTGAACAATTTAATCATATAGGATATAGGATCCTAAGTGATGGCTCATTATTAAACTATGAAGGCTGAGAACACAACTCACGTTTGATAGCCTCCTGCAATTCTCGAATCTGCTTATAAGTAGTCAGTCTCCGCGTCCAGCATTTGGATCCTAAGTGATGGCTCATTATTAAACTATGAAGGCTGAAAACACAACTCACGTTTGATAGCCTCCTGCAGTTCTCGAATCATCTTATAATCTGTCTCTGCGTCCAGCATTTGGAACCTAAGTGATGGCTCATTATTAAACTATGGAGGCTGAGAACACAACTCACGTTTGATAGCCTCCTGCAGCTCTCGAATCTTCTTATCGTCCGTTCCTAACAGCTGCTTCAGTTGCAGCAGGTACTCTTCTGTTAGGTCGTCGTACTCCGCGTCCGGCATTTGGAACCTAGTAGACAATGGGTTATTTTCATACATTCTCCCAGGTAAAAAAGACGCGTTATTCCAGAAATTGACCTTTTTGTAGCGTATATTTTACCCTTAAAACCCACGTGCAAAAACGTCGGTTCAACTTCAAGACAGAAGACAAGAAACTCATGTCTGAATAATTCAATCCGCACCTATCAAAACTCCAGTGCACCTACCCATAGAGCTATTTCCTTGCCACACATGCACAGTATGCACATTTCTGGCATTTTTTATGAAAGTTTTACTTAACAGCAAAAAATTAAAGAAATATTTAAACAATTTTTCCTATTTTATTTCTTGAAATTATTAATACCATTGCTATTATGTTTTATAATATATGTTATCTAATGTTAGAATTACGGATTAAAATTGTAGGCTCAAGCTATAAATGTACATTGTGTCTGAATAAAGAATAAATAAAGAAAAGTTTTCCCTTTTAAGCAAAGGAGACACCGTAGCGATAGTGGCCGTATACCTTTTAGATAATTATAGAATGTATCTATCTGTGAGTTCCTGTAATTGGCTACTTGTATTTAATAAATTGTCTAATGTTTAATGTTACAGCTGTTGGATCTCCAATCAAATACAAAACAAAATAAAATATTGAAGTAGTATTTTAAAAGCGCTTTATTAGTATGGGTTTCTTACTCTAAAATGAAAATAAAAATGCTATAAAATTAATCATTTCGAAGGAAAGGTATGTAACAAACCTGATGAAGCATTTACGGAGGTAGTCGCGCCGTAGTTGACTCAGTTCGTCGTTGTCCACGTATAGCCAATCGTCGCTCACCGGCGCTTCCTTTTGAAGAAAACAATGTGTTTAATGTTCGTCCCCGGTACTACTTCTTCCCGGTACTTCAGTGCTAATAATATGCCGATCGAAATGATCTGGTAGAAGTACTATGACAGTGACTAGTGTCATCATCAGAGATCGGATAAAATGCGTCATTGTTCGCAATAATATGGACATGATTCCAAAGTTGATTAAATGAATAATTAAACAAATAGTTTCTTGAAATTTGATTTCGAAGCTTTAAGGTGATTTTTTATAATGGTCTTCATAGTTCCCGGTGTCAAATATGTAATTTTCTGAAAATGATTAAATGATTAATTATTTAATCAACTTTCTAGTCATATCCATGTTATTGCGAGCAATGACGCACATATGTGCGATCCCTGATAGTCTATTTTCAATGAATTCTCATTCTCAAAAATTAAACGACGTCAATCGCCGGCATTGGCGTGAGGGGTATAATTTTATTAAGACGTCGTCTTTGGCGGTCAAAAGTTTAACAGGAGAGGCCTACGTTCAGCAGTGTACTGAGATAGGCTGATGATGATGGTTATCATCCCTATTATCACTATAATAGATGTTTCTTTTTCTATTTCAACTAAATCATTGTTTACCGGCTCGGCATTAAGATTATTTCACAAGTAATAAGCACTCGGTAAGTAATAAGGAGCGTGCAGTGTGTTCACGGTCTTCAGCCAGTGGACCCCGGGTAGAGGCCACGTGTGGGCTAGCTGCCAGTAGTGGGACTCACGATCCGCTGCAGTAGGTCCAGCAAGTAGGCGATGAGAGCGAGCGCCTGTGGGAAGCATACCTGGGACAACTCGGGGCATTTATACGAAAGTGATGTAGCAAAATATTTTATCGACTAAAAATATACCGATGTTACTGTAAATGACAACATCAAAATGTCATTCGGCATAAATAAATATTAGGTACATACCCCCTTATTCATAAACGTTTGTTAACTTAACAAGCCGCTAATAATTGTTTGTCCCTTTTGCTCTTATGGGCACATTGTTAAGACTGAAAGGGACAAACAATTATTAGCGGCTTGTTAAGTTAACAAACGTTTATGAATAAGGGGGTTACTCTTCAATTAAAATAAAAAATAAGTTTAAACGGGTAGTTACGCGTTTATTTAAAATTAGTTTTCAAAATATACAATTAATATTAACATATCAATATTTAAATTGACATTTTGATCAAAATGACATCTGCATACAAGAGGCCCGAGATCAGATATGACATCGAACCTCTGTACTGTAATTGATAATGTTCAATAAGCACATATTTTATTATAATTATATCGACATCTTTTTAATCGATATCAAATCCCTATAACTTGCCCCCAGTTATCCCAGGTATGGTGGGAAGGCATGCAGTGTGTTCACAGTCTTCAGCCAGGACTTGGACCCAGAGGCCACGTGTGGGCTAGCTGCCAGTAGTGGGACTCACGATCCGCTGCAGCAGGTCTAGCAAGTATGCGATGAGAGCGAGCGCCTGTGGGAAGGCATGCAGTGTGTTCACGGTCTTCAGCCAGTGGACCCTAGAGGCCCCGTGTGGGCTAGCTGCCAGTAGTGGGACTCACGATCCGTTGCAGGAGGTCTAGCAAGTATGCGATGAGAGCGAGCGCCTGTGGGAAGGCATGCAGTGTGTTCACGGTCTTCAGCCAGTGGACCCTAGAGGCCCCGTGTGGGCTAGCTGCCAGTAGTGGGACTCACGATCCGTTGCAGGAGGTCTAGCAAGTATGCGATGAGAGCGAGCGCCTGTGGGAAGGCATGCAGTGTGTTCACGGTCTTCAGCCAGTGGACCCTAGAGGCCCCGTGTGGGCTAGCTGCCAGTAGTGGGACTCACGATCCGTTGCAGGAGGTCTAGCAAGTATGCGATGAGAGCGAGCGCCTGTGGGAAGGCATGCAGTGTGTTCACGGTCTTCAGCCAGTGGACCCTAGAGGCCCCGTGTGGGCTAGCTGCCAGTAGTGGGACTCACGATCCGTTGCAGGAGGTCTAGCAAGTATGCGATGAGAGCGAGCGCCTGTGGGAAGGCATGCAGTGTGTTCACGGTCTTCAGCCAGTGGACCCTAGAGGCCACGTGTGGGCTAGCTGCCAGTAGTGGGACTCACGATCCGCTGCAGCAGGTCTAACAAGTAGGCGATGAGAGCGAGCGCCTGTGGGAAGGCATGCAGAGTGTTCACTTGGACCCCGGGTAGAGGCCACGTGTGGGCTAGCTGCCAGTAGTGGGACTCACGATCCGCCGCAGCAGGTCTAACAAGTAGGCTATGAGAGCGAGCGCCTGTGGGAAGGCATGCAGAGTGTTCACTTGGACCCCGGGTAGAGGCCACGTGTGGGCTAGCTGCCAGTAGTGGGACTCACGATCCGCTGCAGTAGGTCTAACAAGTAGGCTATGAGAGCGAGCGCTTGTGGGAAGGCATGCAGTGTTCACAGTCTTCAGCCAGTGGACCCTAGAGGCCACGTGTGGGCTAGCTGCCAGTAGTGGGACTCACGATCCGCTGCAGCAGGTCCAGCAAGTAGGCGATGAGAGCGAGCGCCTGTGGGAAGGCATGCAGTGTGTTCACGGTCTTCAACCAGGACTTGGAGACTGTGCCCGGGTAGAGGAGTCGCTTGCACATGTGGGGTAGCTGCGGACAATAACATTCATGTAGGTTACTAGTCTACCACAAGAATGAAGTTGAGCTATCGAATATTGGGTTACCCTATTTTTCCCTAATTTTATTATCTAAAGAGAAACTTAGGTATATGATTAGATGCACTTTGTAATAAACACACTAATAATAGTTTTTATTCCTTAAATAATATTCAAAAATAAGCTTTGAAAACAACTCATACCCCCTTTGAAACTGTGTATTTCCTGATTTATAACATTCGTAATAAGTATAAATTTTCAAACCTATGTTCCTCACAATTTTTGCACTTTGTACTCTTTCAGTTAAAATTGTATACTATTACATCTAGAGTTAAACGTCGTATTGTGTATGGCTCATGTTTTCTATCTCTTGTTATAGTGCTGTTAACTTTTATTTAGAAATGAACCTCCAGGTCTTTTTCTGTTCATGTTTTCGTACATTGTACTCTATCCTCATTTGTTTATGTGACTGTTTGTGTTCTTAATAATATCATCATCATCATCATCAGCCTATGTTAGTCCACTGCTGGACGTAGGCCTCTCCTATTAACTATGCGTATAGACGCATTAGGAGGTAAATGCCCATAATCGCCACGCTGGGCAAGCGGATTGGCGATCGCAGTAATGTGTCCACTATGATGACGCTGCTGCCCATCATCAATCTTGTAGAATGGTCAGTGACACTTTAATCCCTTAGTCGACTCTTACGACACCCGCAGGAGGAGTTGGGGTGGTGACTGTATTCTTACTGCCGTCACCACACGGCACTTAATAATATACTTAAATAAAAAAACTCTTGCCATACACATGTTTGAATAGGTATAAATGTATGATTACTATCATTATGATCCAATGATGGCGGCGAGCAGACTGCCCGCGATGTCGACGAAGCGCGCGATGGTGACACGCTCACCTTGGTGACACGAGCTCACCTTGGTGACACGAGCTCACCTTGGTGACACGAGCTCACCTTGGTGACACGAGCTCACCTTGGTGACACGCTCACCTTGGTGACGTAGTTGTCGTTGTTGAGCTTGCCGTCGCCGGTGATGGCGGCGAGCAGACTGCCCGCGATGTCGACGAAGCGCGCGATGGTGACACGCTCACCTTGGTGACACGAGCTCACCTTGGTGACACGAGCTCACCTTGGTGACACGAGCTCACCTTGGTGACACGAGCTCACCTTGGTGACACGAGCTCACCTTGGTGACACGCTCACCTTGGTGACGTAGTTGTCGTTGTTGAGCTTGCCGTCGCCGGTGATGGCGGCGAGCAGACTGCCCGCGATGTCGACGAAGCGCGCGATGGTGACACGCTCACCTTGGTGACACGAGCTCACCTTGGTGACATGAGCTCACCTTGGTGACACGAGCTCACCTTGGTGACACGAGCTCACCTTGGTGACACGAGCTCACCTTGGTGACACGCTCACCTTGGTGACGTAGTTGTCGTTGTTGAGCTTGCCGTCGCCGGTGATGGCGGCGAGCAGACTGCCCGCGATGTCGACGAAGCGCGCTATAGTGAGGGGCCGCACGAGCTCACCTTGGTGACACGAGCTCACCTTGGTGACACGAGCTCACCTTGGTGACACGAGCTCACCTTGGTGACACGAGCTCACCTTGGTGACACGAGCTCACCTTGGTGACACGCTCACCTTGGTGACGTAGTTGTCGTTGTTGAGCTTGCCGTCGCCGGTGATGGCGGCGAGCAGACTGCCCGCGATGTCGACGAAGCGCGCTATAGTGAGGGGCCGCACGAGCGCGGCGTGGGAGTCGCCGCGGGCTGCTAACGCGTCTTGAACGCGGGAGAGGGACGCGCGCTGCCACGCTATATTCGTGATGGGCCTGAGACAAGTCATTTAATTTTAGGAAATATATCCAAACCACGTGCGTCGTTTAGGGGGGGGGGGGTCTCCAATATACCAATACCAATAATATTGAAAAAAAAATCATACTACTAGTGGTAATAAAATGTGTTTTAATTTGGGGTATTTACTGCAGTAACTATAATAATTATAATGAAAAGTAATACCGAAAAATTAACACTAATACCTACATCATTTGAAGAAGGTAAGGTACATCATTTGAGGTAGGTTTAAGGTTGAAGGGAGAAGACCCGCGCTCCGAATCGTTTTTGGTGCAAAGGCTGGCCATAGCGATCCAACGAGGTAATGCCGCAAGCATTATGGGCAGTTTTGCACCGGAGGCGGTGGGAGCGGACTTTGACCAGTTACTATTTGTAATTATTTTTAGTTAAGGTTTAAGAAAATTGTTTTATACTCTAAATTTGAAGAATATTACAACTCACATTATGAGAATAAGTAAATATTTTGAATGTGGAGTCTCACCTTTGGTCCTTAACTGTGACACAAGCTAGAACCCTGTCGAGAGACGCTTCCCAGCCCCGAGACCTGTCTCCCGAAGGGGTGCGCTGTTGCAGAACAGAAAAGTTACACCTTATTTCTGTAAATCTGTAACTACTCTGATTTCTTCAGAATATTTCATAAGCAGTTTAAAATCATTCAAAGCAGAAATGTTACAGTAGTCATTATTTAGAAGTGAAACTTAGTATACTGATTAAAAATGAATAGGTATAGATAGATGCTTAAGGGAGAATGCCTTCATGAAAAACTATAAACTCATAAATAGACCCCGGTATCGGAGGTGCAAAATGGTAGCTGTCAAGTTCTTAGGGATGGGGTAAAAATATTTTTGATGTCGATAATTAAAGTTACATATCGATAATTTTTCTTTAACATAATAATAAGCTAAGACTTTAATTTATCGCACCTATTTACGATATAAACTAGGACTATATAATTACAAAATCAACAAAATATTTATTTAATGTAACATCGCCATACTTTTTATTGAGGCAATTGTCGATGAACCTTCTGAAGTTAGGGTTTTCGAATTTGGTCCAAAGTATGTTACAACTGACGAAAAACTTAAGCAGATCTCGGTTACAGTTTAAATGGTTTTAATTTTTTTTCTTTTTTTATGAGTGTTTTCATACAAGATTGAGTTGCAATGCAAGATATGCAAGATTACAAATATTGGAATGGAATATCCTTTATTAAATAATCAATATTAGTAGAACATACGTTGTTGATTTTCTCTTGATGGCAATTTGACTCCATGTGCTTTTTTATATTCCAACATCTGAAAATGATGTGTATTCTGCAAATTGTATATTAAATGTTTTTCATTCATTTTTGAAGTTCAGGGTGTTCAGCAAGAAGTGACTCCACTTTCTATTGTATACAATATTTTAGGCGAATAGACTCGTAAACACGGCTAAATAATCGAAGACATAGTTGTAAGATGACTTTCACTATCTATTGACATAAATTAAATAATTTATTATAAGTATTTAATATCTCAAAAGTTTTTATTCAATGTTGTGCAACTCGAAACATAATAAATGTAATAGCAACCAGAGATTTTTATTGTAATAGTAATGATTTATATCATCATCATCATCATTTCAGCCAAAAGACGTCCACTGCTAAGCCAATGATTTATATATTCAATGTTAATAATTATCATAGATCCCAAAAAAAGGGATACAAATAAATGGTCCTTGTACAGTAGGGTTCGAAATTGCATGGACAGTTTATGAATGAATTCTTTCATAAATTGTCCATGCAATTCTGAACGCCACTGAACATAAAAAAAATAATTGTACAAAAAATCGAGTATCGATATCGACATCACAAAATATGTTTACCTATCCCTAAGTAAGAACTTGACAGCTATCATTTTGCACCTCCGATACCGGGGTCTACTCATAAAGTACAATGTTTTGAAGGGTTGACAGTCATTACCTACTTATAGAGCATTTCTTCAAGGTGTCGACATTCTGAAAGTACAATTAACAATAACACTAAAATATTCTGCCACTTCTACCAAAATGCAGCCAGACTAATGATGCATGTGAAACACTCTAAGAGCTCTAAGCCCCTTTAGTGTAGCTCCCATTCAAATTATTATTCAATATGTTGTTGTCTGTATGACTGTGAAACTTTAGCAAGACTCATTATAATCTATCTATAGTATGAGGTAGATAATTAAACATATAATTCTGATTTGAAAGGCAAAGTATAGTTCATAGTATTCATACCACAGGCGTAGTTGTTAGGGCCTAAGATATTGGTTGTTCTGAGCGGAGTGGTTGTAGGCTGGCCATAGCGGAGGTCTCCTTGTTGGGACCGGGATCTCTGTAGGAGGATGTTAAATGAAAATGTTCAAAGAAAAATGTTGTAAGTATCCAGATGTTAAGAAGTACACACTATAATAACAATTTTCAATTCAAATGCCGCAGAAGTCTCTTTTCAACCCCTCAACTCCTTCTGTTTCCCTGATATTTGTGTTGTATCTTTTTACCTATACAAAATAATTTCAAACAAAATTTTGTATTTTATCACTACAAATAAAATATGAATTATGTTATAATTAAGCCTACCTTTTAAGATCCTCAATGACTGTATGCATGAAAATTATATTATGATGGATTACATAGTTGCATCAGTACAGGCTTGTTAAAACTATTTTGCAAGAGTAGATTCTAACCCCCTTATTCATAAACATTTGTTAACTTAACAAGCCGCTAATAATTGTTTGTCCCTTTCGGTCTTAACAATGTGTCCATAAGAGCAAAAGGGACAAAGTTATTAGCAGTTTGTTAAGTTAGCAGACGTTTATGAATATGGGGGTAAGCATTTAGTAGCAGTTATGAGTAAAGTTATTACAGTCCATAGTATAAGTAGCACATAAATTGTGATTCTGATCAAACATTTGTATTACCTACTTACAGCATTTACAGCTTACCCTATTCACAGGCATTTTCGTAGCAGAAGCTTCTCTACTCAATCTGCTAACTGCTACAGAGGCACGCGCGGGCTCCGCGCTGCTCGACCGAGGGCCTGTGGCGCTCGGACGCCGCGAATCGGACAGACGGTCGGTAGAACCCAGGCGACGAGGCAAGAACGATTGTCTGCCTTCCATTCTGTTTTTAAACATGATATACTTACACGTTATTGTTACTGTGAAGGTTTAATGCTTCAAAATAATCAGCTATTCTAAAGTAATAAAGGGAAATTCATTTTGAAATACGTTTGTATTAATATCGGTTTTCTTTACACTCACCTTGACTTGCGGGGAGCCTGCCCCGGAACAAATCTTGTTGGAATCATGTTCTAATTTTATGGTCTCCTTGGGTATATGGATATTCAATCAGGATAGAAATAAAAACACAACGAAACTAGTTTATCACTAACGACGACAGTTACAATTTTTAAACTTTGTTTATGCGATCGTTGACAGTTGACAGAACACAGCGAACGGCAACAGCAAGGAAAAAAACAATGCGTTCATGATAATGTGATTGGCGGATGCTTTTTTTTCTGCCCTCCGGCCGGCAAACAGGACATTACCGACTGCTGTGCTAAACTGATTATTATTATTATTATTTATTTGTTCTGTAAGATACAGGATTACATCTTAAATCTAAATACATTGTCCCACAAAACTGTTTGAACAGTTTGACTGTGGGATCCGTGAGTCTCTAAAATACATAAAAATAACAGTGAAGTAAAGAAGTAGAAGTGTCGAATTTAGTACATAGAAATTTAGGCAAAGTGTAAGAATATAAGATGCTTTTTAAATACTGTCGAGATAGTGTTTTAGTAGGGCTTTCTTAAATCTAGTTTTGTTTTTCTCCGCTCTAATAGCCGCAGGTAAGGTGTTAAGTAAGTATGGCAAGCGCTTTTCGATGAGCCTATCCCCATAGTAATTGCTTACTCTGGGAACTACTCTGATGATTTGCCACCTGCCGGCTCAGTTGAGCAGAAAAATAGTATACACCCATTGGCCGTTAAATGGGAAAGCCTCAGATCACATGTTTACACGTCATTAGACATTACTCGTCATCCGAGACATTTCTCACTTAAATGGCCTTGGCATGTAATCTACTATTGTATTCAATAATAAAATCATGTGGCCACAAAATTCTAATTTTCTGTGGGTGACTATAGTTTAACTTTTCCATAACGGAGAATCCTATTACATTATCTGTGACCATTTGGCGCCTTATATTTAATTGGGTAGACATGTAATAGTACATTACTACCGAGGCCGGGAAGTGACTGGTTGCCGGCCGAATATATGTAGACGGACGAGCGAAGCGAGGCCGGATAGTATTCGGACGGCAACCCGTTACTTCATGGCCGAGGTATGTATAATGCTTTTCTCAAACATGCAATGAAATGAAACAAAAAAATGTATCTTCTTTCTAAGAAATTATAACTATTATAAGTCACCTACATAACCAAGTCTTTGAAACACAACAAAAGTCAAATACGACACCGACACCTCTTTTTTTTAAGATTGACCTGTTTGAAAGGTGCACATTTTTCCTTTTAAAAAGCGGTATTAGACGGTCGCGGTCTGTTGGGTCCAATTAATCGCATGCGGTGATCGAGGCCGATGGATCGCATCATATAATACTGCTTTTTAAATATAATTTTGAGTAGTTATTGTACATATTTTAAATTATATAATTTAAATACCTGATTATAACTGCAAAATATTAGCCAATCATTTTTTTAACACTAATATTACTTACAGATAATTATTGGCTAAAAACCAAGATGCCAGGTCACAATCCTATGTCAAAAGAAAATTAAAAAAGAGGCACTTGCCGGCCTAGGCCGGCAACGAGGTACTTCCCGGCCGCTTTTTAGGCACGTAACTACAACATTTCATTGCATGTTTGAGAAAAGTTTTTTGAAGATGTTTTCGTGTGCTAACTAGTATACTAATGTAAAACTTAAATGTTAATTATTATATAATAGGCAAAACATAATATGCAACGTTATTAATCAATTACTTCTTTTAGTATAATCTTTGATAGTATGGCATGTTTCCATGTCATTTTTCTGGAATAAATTTACAAAGAAAAGTCTGCTAATATAGTAATTTACTGTTTGTTCAATACTTCTATAATTTTTTGGGTTTCATTGATTATATTGGGCATTTTTGGGTCAAGAAGACATAACTTCACAAAGTTGTTGAACTCCGATGGTAGATCCAGTGTGCCAGTTTTTCCTGTACATAAGAACAGTAACATTAGTTTCAAAACAATTCTCTTCAAATTTCAGTATACATATAACTCGTTATACTTATACCTATGGTTTCGATAGCATTTTTCATCACTTCTTCGATATTCCTATATTGAGATACAAGCACTCCTTCATGTGACATTGAATTATGACTTATAATCGGGAAATGTTGACCGAGTTTTTTTAAACATTCGGCGAAGTTGCTTTTTAATTGGAACTTAATTTTTCTAACCTACAATAATAAACAAATATTAAATTATAATTATAATTATAATGAAATTACAACTCTACGTACCTATAGCATGTTGTTCATCCTAGTTTTTCTGATTCTTGTTGAATCAATATACTTAGTTGTTTTATCAAGAATATTAGTGGTATTAGAAACCACTAAGTACTGCTACTATGAAGTACCTATCCCGACAAGTTATTTGTAGGTGCGTGGAAGCCATGTGTCGAATGTCGATAAATTGGCGAAGCATAGAGGGCTAAGTACCTACTCCTTTGTCTTACGTATTAGAGGTATTATATTTTAATAACCAATCAATGTACCTAAATTATTTTTTATTACAACTACAGTCACTGAATAATATAACGTGGTAGGTTTCATAATAAGAATGATTTTTTTTTATGAAATACTCACTGCTTGACCTGAATTGCTCACAATTATTATAAGGATATCGCCTTTGTAAAAGCCCTTTATTTTGCTATGAAGGCTAATTGTTTCAAATACTTTTGAGTTCGCTGTAATTATGATTAAATCATAGACCACTCTGAGAGACCATTCAGTTGTTTTAGAGTCATATTTATTCCAAGTACCTCCCCGCCATACCATCAACTTTTCAATCGACGTAGACCACAAATCTGAAATAATATATTTTTTTATGTACATGCCCACTTATGCGCTTTGATTCTCATTATTAACTACGGTGCGCATTTAGTAACTCACTATCCATTTTCGATAAAAGTATTAAAAGTTTAAATATTTCGAATAAATGGTACAGAATCAACTCGGTCTTTTCTCTTTAGTAAGGTTTGTGTTTCGATCAACTTTTCCCGCGCTATTTTTTTTTCTTTCTGTCCAAATGCAGTCCAGTAAGAGTGCAGAAGTATTTCCTTAAAATCTTAAAATTGAACGTTACTGTAGGACTGATAATCGTGTTTTTTGACAGGTCTTGCAACGTCAAGTCTGTTCTAATACTTTGTGCATTTTATTTAATTATAACGTAATTTTATATTTATTTATTGTTACAAAGTAAACAGAGCATATAAATATATTTTTCACTATTATGTTTATGCCAAATTTATATTTGAAAGGAAAATTTACTCGCAAGCTCGGTAAAAATATTCAAATTAAGTATTACATCTATTTTAAACTTTATACTTTTTGAACTATACTTTTGCTTAACTCATTTAGGCTTGTCAATGTGTCATGTCAAATTGTCTTGTCAATAGGCGTATAGTAAACCTAAACAATTCGAGTTTTCTTAATTTACTGCCTCTATGAAGCATTGAAAACTGTGTTCCAGCTGTTAATAAAGTTAAAATATCTCGAGATGGCGGGGACGTACTATTTTGTGATAGTGGGTCACTCGGACAACCCTATTTTCGAGAAAGATTTCATCCCTATTCCAAAGGAGGTTAAGGTACAGTGTTATTTATTTACTGCGCCCAAATTACGTTAAACAGTGGCTAAATAGTTGACCATTAATCATATTATTAAATATGGTTAATGATTTAGCACACCCAGTATTATATTCATGTTTAAGGCACCGTTTTCTATTAATACACATTTCTCTTTTAGAAAGAAGATAACAGGCATCTAAACCAATTCATAGCTCATGCAGCGCTGGATCTCGTCGACGAGCATATGTGGAAGGTCACAAACACCTATTTAAAATCTGTGGACAAGTTTAACCAGTGGTTTGTGTCTGCTTTTGTCACAGCTAGTCAGGTAAGCTGCTTCTGATTACAGTATAAATGGGCTAATAATGATTTGACTTACATGAGAGAAAGTCATCAGGA
>JALPQI010012841.1:0-35362 GCA_025490895.1 Thaumatotibia leucotreta | reverse complement strand
CCTTGACTGTACGATGGAGGATTTGTCAGGGTTCCGCTGACCGTAGTTCCGTTCGGAATAAATTAGTTATTAGAATCATGAAGTAGATTAATTAACGGTGATACAAAAGTGACTTCAAGAGCTGAATTGAAAGTGTTCAGGGGAGTGATTTTTGAACGTCACTCACTGGTAATTCGTCGCCGAAACGATTGATTCCGCAGGTCATATTTTTCAAACTCATCGATGATTACAATCCTTAGGTACCCCATAACGCTATTTTGATTAATTTCATCACTGTACGTCACTGAAGATGGTGAAAACATACCAGTGAGATTCAAAAATCACTCCCCGGGTGTGGAAACTATAAAAGGCCCATATAGGTATCATCAGCCAGAAATATGATCTACCGCTACCTCCGTTGAAATACTTTACACCATGGTAATGCCTATTTAATGTGGCTTGTAATATTTAGCGGTATCACCGACTCGACTCTTTATTTTAGGATCCTACAGGAAATTTGATTGTTTGAAATAGAATGACACGGATAGCAACATGTATGTTTGATAGTGTTACTGGGGTTGGGATGCCTTGCAGACGAATGTCTATGGCTCTGTAGATAAAGACTGTGAAGTACGGGTTCTAATTCTAAGAGCGGTGCCTTGCAGCAGCAGGACCTTAGTACCGCGAATCACAATTGTGCGAGAGAGGGGCAACACTTAACACTTCGTTCGTGGTTCGCGTCCTTTCAGTACCTATGCTCTACAAGCAAACCGAAGAACAAGCGAGCTAATTTTCTTACTAACAAAATAACGGCGACACAGAAGTGTGTGCAAGAGCTGAAACGAAGTGTTCGGGAGTGTGGTAACTGTAGGAAATCGGCGAAAAATATGGTCTGGAAAAGTTGTTTTCATCCTTCATTGGCGTGGCGAGTGAACATCTAGAATTGGCACAAAATGTCGCAGATCACAGTCACGAACGTTTCTTTAAAACAGGCTTCGTGTGAACCAAAGGACATGTTCCATAATCTATTAATGTCCATACGTGACGTCATTGTAAAATCCTGTCCAAAATACGGAACCCGCTTTTGTAAATTGATTCGCTTTTGGCCAGTTTTTTCCTTCCCTCATTGGTGGTGAGTGAACTTCTAATTGGCACCGAGTGTCATGGCTACGCCGCAGTCACGACCGTATCTTCTAAACAGGCTTTATCATGTGAACCTATGCGTTTTATTAGGAGATTGTTAACGTGGCCTGTTGGTTAAAGTGTGTTTATTTGCATGATAGTTAATTGGTCAATTGTAGGGTCATGCTTACACGATGTATGCAAAGTTATGGACCCGGGATCTCCAGTTTAGTTAGTACCCAGGTTCACTACCAAGCTAGGTTTAAGTCACAATATCATTGTGAACTTAATTGAATTATATCATGTCCATGTTCAAGCCTACCAACCCGCAAGTTAGGTACCTATTAACTTTTAAGCCTGTCTTTGTAACATTTTGATTGATCTCGATTTATTCTGTGCTAAAAATGAGGTCTCGCAATAGGTTCATTATCTACGATTTAATTTGCGCAGGTACATTTCTGAAGATTAAAAATTTAAGACACGAAGTTACAGGCAAACGTGCTACCGCTTCGTCTGAAGGTTAACTAATAGAAAATGCCTTATGGAAAATATGGCATTATGTTCGCATTTTGTACTTCAAAGTTCTTTTTTGTGCAATAAAGATTAAATAAATAAATAAACGTGTTTCGGTACTTAATCGTAAAGTACTTTACGTACGAACTTTTAGAGCTAAATGTGCATACAAGCCACGCTTTAACGTTTCTCCCGGTTCGTTAGCGCTTTGTTTCTATTTACTCACGACAAAATGGCGTCCTGTAAATTACCATATTTTAGTAAAATTGACACTTGGCCATTACCGGCGGAGCAACGCCCTCGAACCATCCGGATCTAATTACCAGTGTCATTAACATTGCGGAGACGGCACGTCCGCCTAGGAAATGGAATCGAATCATTAGTAGTTTGATTACAAAAAAGGCTTAATAGAAATATAATAACGTTGGACGGAGAAGAAATTGTAAAAAGATTGTAGAGCGATCCAATAATTGGCGGTTATTTGTCGATACGGTTTGGAGCGCGTAATGGGAGGGTCGACGTGACCGCGTGCGCCAGCGCAGCGCTGCGGCCATTACAATTAACAGAATTTGCGGATCGATCCGTATTGTTACGTTTTGGTTTGATGTGAACCATTATCGATTAGAATCAATCAGCGGTTAGCTTGAAATAATTACGCCGTTTGGCGTAAAAAAACGGCCTAACTGCTACGCAGGGTGCGCGGGAGTAGCAACAGCATTATAAGCATGATAGCAAATAAGCCAAATTGTCCTCTCATATGGAGAATGCCTCTAAAGACTTAATCACTTTTATGTATTTATTATTAAAGCCCTGACATTGGATTTAAGCAAGTACTTACTGATAATATTATGGACCATTATGTTGTCTTTGCAAATAAATTATTATCATTTCATTTCCTTTTAGAATGTCTATTACGATTTACATGCAAGTCTTCTTAAAAACACGTTCAAGTAATAGAGCAGAAGATAAGAAGTTTACGACGACGATGACGACGACGTTCATTGCTGGATATTTTAAAACATCATTTACTTACCTTTTTTATTTATAATAGAGAATTCTCTACATAATAGGAGCTTGTACTCTTATCTGACTTCTTATCGAGACGGCAGGTCTGTGGGGAGTGTGGGGTTCGGAAGCTGGCAACTCACGTCCAAGATGCCAGTCTGCAATCGTAGGTAACTTATACGATTGCTGAATTGGCCCTAGCCAGGATTTATTAAAGCCATCTTTAGGATATCTGCATGCCTACATGCATCTGCATGTAAGCATGTGTGAGGATATCTATCCTAAAGATGGCTTTAGAAAATCCCGGAGTCGATTGCGTGAGGGGCTGCGATCCTCGTTTTGGGTCGTAGGAATCTAGTTCAGCAGGTCGCTATTTTGGCTCAGCGAGGAAACGCAGTGGGGGTAATGGAGACCTTTGAGCCGGGTGCAATTCAGGGATATTATTTCAATAAAATAGTTTAGCTTAGCTTTTGTAAGTTTTCTTAGCGTGTAGATAGATAAAATATTTATGTCATCACTTTGATATAGTTTCCATAGTTTAAGCTTCGAATTGGATGTCTGACAGAAGCCAAAGAAAGAATAAAAGCATTGCTGCTATACATTTTTTTAGATAGGTACTTAATCATTAATCAGTAGGCAATAGGTATCGAGTCACATTTTGCCAATTTTTCCAAATTTTCCAGTGAATTATAGCTACGGAATCTAATTTTATGGAAGTAAGTAGGCATAAGTAGGCAGTAGGAACCTATTGCATAATCCTAAGACATTGTAGGGACCTATTTTCATTTAAATACCTACCTACATGTCCGAAGTAGGTACCTAATTGGAAGTAATATTTCTGTCACTTATGCCTTGCTTGAGCGTCAGTAGGTACCTATCTATCCTTCGCAATAAAGGTACCTACGAGTAATTCGGACATTTCTGTCAAAAATCGCTGACTAAAGATTACTCGCTGTGGTACCTATACGGTAATAGTACATTTCCTGACTAGTGCAGGAAAACTTTTTCTCGGTGAGGGTGAAAGTTGGAGCCCGAGTGAAACGAGGGCGACAATCACCCGAGTTAAAAAATAGTTATTTGTTATACAAGGGTGCAAAGTTGTATTTTACCCGCGAGTGTGAAATTGAAACACGAGCAAGCGAAAGGATTCTATAGTTGAACCACGAGCAAAGCGAGTGGTTCTAAAATAGAATCCTAAGCGCAGTGAGTGTTTTAACATACGAGAAGTAAAATACATTTGCACCCGTGTGTAACACAAAACTTTTCCCCTCACTATAGCGAGGAAACTAAAAAAAGGTAATTATTTGTTCACATTACAATCATCATCGGGTTAGTGATAATAATTTTCCAAATGCATCATGTATTTAATGCAAGATTTTGTCGCAGTAAACTTAGGACGAAAAAGTAAACGCAGCACGATTTTAACACATTCCTGTAGTTGCACACCAACGCCAATGCATTATTAAATCATTCTCATTCATTATTTTTACAAAATTATAACAGAACACGCTGAAAGTTGTTTAGTTTACTATTTTTATGCGTGTTCGAGTCGGTAAATAAAAATTATAACCTATAATATTCTTTGACAATGTTGACGTTGACATTTTCTGCGTTTTGTGATTGCATCTAGTCATCTTATCATCATTCACTAAAACAATTGTTACTTATGGAATTTTAGGATATATAATGTTAAAATAATCATATTATATAAAGGTTTGTATTTTACACTAAATTCTCAAACAAATTATTTAATTATCATTAATATGGAACGATTTCCATGAGCATTCAGTTTTGTTATTCCAAAACCAAGGTCATTACTTTGCCACACAAGTGAATAATATGCGTTTTTACACGTTCGTATTAAAGGATAAACGAGCACTTTACGAGCTAGTGAGGGGAAAAAGTTTTTGCACGTGTAAGGGACGATTTTTTTCATAACAAGTGCGTCAAAAAGATAAATTATCGCGCGCGAAGCGTGCGCAAAGTTCGTTTTTGCGCACTAGTTAGGAAAAGGTATTTGTCATTTGTCAACGAATTGGTACCTATACCTACCTACCAACGTATTTGCCGATGAATTGTGCATAAAACGACTGATATTCAAAAGGCACGTTTTCAATGACAATGATTTTTTACCTACACCTGGGTGCATTGCGCTTGCGTTTTGATAAAGTAGTTTTCGTGATGGCCTGATTTAATTTTTTAGTGCTACGTGTTTCGAGTAAAGGTTAAACGGTTTATTTGTGTATGTTTAAAGCTTTTTGATAAGGTAAGTTCATAACAATAATTCAAGTTTCATGTTTGGTAACTATTCGTTATGTATTCAATTCCACCATCGTACACAACTGTTTTTTTGAATGAGAAGCCAATCATGATAATAATACCTACGGGTGTTTTGTGAACTTACTGTAAAATCACAATACCTATCTACTTACACTTTTTCACGGTAGTAAATGATCACATCGACGAGGTTCTTGGTGGTAAGCACCATCGTAGTTCATTTATAGACACCAGTAATCACGTTCTATTGACTTTCAAATCGTGTTTTTACTAAGACATTGTAGGATCTTTTTAAAGTTTATGCAATCAAGTTAGGAACCATATAGGTACTGCAATGTTTATTTATTTATTAGACACAAATTTACAAAATTGTCCAGTTGAAGCTCCACAAAATAATAAGTTTGACTGTGGAGTCAAATCTCGCTGTGCGTAGAAGCAGCAGTTTTCTTGCAGGGTTAGCGCGTTATCTCCTTACTGAACAAAATAATTGTAATATATTTGTCTTGTGATTAAAATAACTGAAAAAAGCAGGTAAATGTAACAAAATTTTCGTTTACATAGTAAAAAAGTTGTTGACATATCATTGTTGAATTTAATTAGGTATAAGTTCAATGCGCCCTTCCGCCTTATCAGACTAAGGTTAGGTGTAAAGTGGTTTTTATCGGTGTACCCTTTACACCGAGTTTGTCTTTGAACTAATTTATGTTATTTAGGATTCAGAAACATACCTGAATACCTACTTTCAGCATTGATGCAGGACCCCTTTACATAGAGTCAGCAGTTTTCTTCGAAGATAACGTTGTTTTAAATTTCTTTCTGATTTTTTTCATTTTGTTCACCTAGCTAGACTTATGCATATTAATCTTTCAGATCGAGATATTCGTTGGCAGTTAGAAGTGACTCCATTGCAGCAGCAACATATTTATGTGCAATTGTGCACACACGCAGATAGCCATTGCTTCGATTGTGTGAATGATAGAACCGAATTCAATGCAGCTGTGAGATACCTAATGCGCAGACTTGTAATACTTGTATACATTGCATTGTATGTGTAGACTTGGCAGTAATATTAGCGGTACTTTGTGTAACCCATTCCTATCAACTCGACCATATCCTTGATCTCCTAATTGCCTACAGCCATGATATTGGTTTAATGCAAAAAACACCTTTTATTGTGGTCTAACAAAACGCGCTGTTTTCTGGCAAGCACGTCCTATATATTGTACGTTAACAATGAAATAATTAGGTAGTTCAGTAACGGAATATTTTTTCAACGAGATTAGCCTTATTTCTTTGTGTGCTTGTAATTTAATATTTTTTTGTAATGAACACTCGAAGCGGTGAGTGGGTGGCTGAAAAAAATTCATTGTTCGTAGAAGGAGAAAAAGGTTCAATTGTGATATCGCTTACATGCCCTTTAGTTTTTGTGAATTAGTCGGAGTCAGTGAGACGTGTAATTTACAGGTACCTACCAATATTTAGATTTATCGATTTAGTTTACGTCTGGGCCGTCTGGTGCAGACAAAAGAATAAGTAATTACGAAGGCTGTACGATCAGGTCTTAGTCTTTTTCGAAATAATTTGGATGGTGGTTGTCTAGTCACCTGATTGTGTTTCATTGAAATCAGAACTCTGTATACTCCCTCATTACGTATAAGTAGGTATCTATAATTAAAGGAACTGTCTGTGAGTCCCTATAATTGTCTTGTAGTTTAATTTTATTATTATTTTCTTAGCCGATGGTTCTCCAAATATGTTAAAGTAAAGGCTATGTAGGCCTAAGCAATATAGCATTTTTTTTTCTGTGTAAATCGAATTAATATACCTATCTACCAATTATTTAGTAAATTTAATAATCATCGTATTTCTAGAGCTCACCTTATAATAAGTAGTTACGATGAGTAGGTACCTGGTACCTAATAAATAACTAACTAAATATTTTTTTTTAAATACGATTCCTCTTAAAGTATTTTCTTTTAATAGAATTTCTAGTTATTACCTATCTGTTGCCAATATTAACATATTTTCCTGCTATTGTGCATAGTAAAATGAATAACCATCTTGTCGTGAAATTTATGGTAGTTTTCGGTTACACGTACCGTATCTTTTCGTTCGGGAAAACCTGCTTTCCAGACATCTCATATATCAATATTTACAAACGAAAAATTATACATGCCAAGTGCGGCAAATCATGATTGAATTTTAACTGTACCTAGTAGGATGCTTCTTATTTTTGCATATTTGTAGGATGTTCGAACCAATAAAAGAGCTCTTTGCTCTTCCGATAGCAATTTTCTATGGGGCACCCTCTCATTTTGTTGTTTGATAAGTAAACCATATTTGTTTTTTTTTTATATTTTTTTAATCAAACATTAGGGGTCGCTAAAGAAGTAATAAAAAAACGGCTAATCTAATCTTTTTGCCTTTCTTGAACTTCGTACTTCGGTAATTGTAAAAATAAGAAGCACCCGAGTACCTAGTGATAAATATTAACAATAAACAATTGAAGGGTTACGCTCACGTATTTTAGTCAATAGTGAAATAGATATTTCGGGGACGCACAGAGTTTGATACAGGAGAATGACGACTTAGCTCACCGAAACATGTCTCATGTCAGTGACTAAAAATACTTGATCGTTTAATAATGTTTCAATAATTCAATCATGATTCCTAAAATAGTAAATTACCTCTTAGACTTCTTAGTAAGGGTCACGGTCCATACAAAGTTGAGAAAAATTGTGCGCTGCGAGTTACAGTTTTGTAATTTTAACCAGAGCTAGAGGGTCTCAAAATAATTGTTTTTAGATGTGGAGGGAAAACCAATTCCGCCCCTGAGCGCGGGGGGAGGGGGGTGAATGTGCATGCGGAAGGGTTGCGTTTAATATTTTTTTACTAATTAATAAGGTCTACTATGCGTTGTTTGGTATCATTTTCGTGTAAAACGGACCTGGAGAATCCATTTTTTATCGTAAACATGAGCAATTTCATATAAAAATGTAGATTTTTTGGAGTAAAAGTAAAAAAGTTACCGTTTTTATTTTAATTTAAGCGTCATATAAGTATTAAAAAACAGACTTATCCAATTTAAAAAAATAGTATAAGATAGCATATTTATTTCAAATTTTAAAAATATACACATTTTGTAGTCTTTCATACAAAAATTCACTGAAAAAAAAATTTACCTGACGCGTACCTCCAACAAAAACCTCCGCGTAACCTCAAAAAAGAGACTTTTGTACCGGCAACTGCTCATAGATTATACATATTTTTGTACTTACATATTATTGTTCATATTACAATTGTAAATATTTATTGATATGAAAGTAAATTGAATATTTTCTGATCTTCTTTTTTTAAATAACCTAAGATTATTAAGAATTTTATTTGTTCAGATTCTATTTTTAGATTTTATCGATTATTGTTTACCGCGTGTATATTATATATCGTCTATCTGATCACATGTCGTATGATAAGTATATAGTATCTGATTATATGAATCGGAATGGGTAGGTAATCATTTTTACAAGTGTTATTAGGTAATGATCTAATTACCAAAGACGATAAAGGTAATTTTCACTAACCGGGACTAAACAACTAACCCAGTTCACCCACGTTAAAAGTTTATATCATATGGGATTTGACAATCAATTGTTAAACGTTTACTTCATAAATCATCATTATTACCATATCAGCCGAAAGACGTCCACTGCTGAACATAGGCCTCCCCCAAAGATTGCCACAATGACCGGTCCAGCGCCACTCGCATCCAGCGGACTCTTGAGACCTTCACTGTCCACCTTGTGGGGGGCCTAGCCACGCTGTGCCTTCCACCTGCGAGGCCGCCGCATTGGCCATCGGTTCTACGTGCAATGTGCCCCGCCCACTGCCACTTTAGTTTAGTGATTCGGAGAGCTATGGAGCTACGAGTATACTTTGGTTCTGCTGCGGATCGTCTCATTTCTAATACGACCTCGCAGAGAGACTCCCACGATAGCCCTCTCCATTGCCCTGTGGGTGAATTTAAGCTTTCTTATGAGGCCCATTCTAAGCGACAACGTTTCAGTACCGTATGTCATCACTCTTTTAAATCTTTGATCAGTGTGTGTTGCCACACTGATCAAATACTTTTGTCTTCAAGAACTGCGGAATATTGGACGAAAAGATGTGTCGTAGCTTCCCAAGCGCTGCCCAATCTAGTCGGAGTCGATGATTGACATCTTACTCAAAGTTGGACCTACCTAACTGGGTAGTTCGTCCTAGGTATATTATAGTCGTTTACACCTTCGAGTTTAGTCTCCGATTGTAACGGGAGTTTTCGTCTTATCCATGTTCATCCTAAGACGAACTCACTCGAAGGCGCTACTGAGGTCAGCGAGCATCGTACTGAAATCGTCCAAGGTCTCAGCCAAGACCACCGTATCATCAGCGAATCGAAGGTGAGTGAGGTACTCGCTGTTTATGTTGATATTCACCTTCTCCAGTCCAGTCTTAAAGACATCTTCCAGTGCAGCGGTAAACAGATAAGGGGAGATGACACCTCCTTGCCTGACTGCCCGCTGCAGTATAATATGCTTCAAGCTCTGGTCTTGGAGTCGGATTGACATAGTGGCGCTTTCGTTCAAACACCTCAACATTTAGACATAGCGGTAGTCTACTTGGTACCGTTAAAGAGACTGTAGAACTGACCAGAGTTTCGATCAAATCGAAGGCCTTGGGGGTTACCATGACGTACTAATGCGATTCAGTTTTGGTTCTGGGGCAGTGATACACGATTCGTATAGCCTTGTCCCTTGGTCTCGACCTAAATTAAACCGCATTAGTACGTCATGGAATCCCCCCTTATCGTAGTCCAGAAACGCTAAACGCTAAACAGAGGGGCAGGTTATACCTATTCCTCGGTCTTCAGAAACCGGCTTGTTCGGCAGGCTGAAAGTCATCAAGCCTGCGTGCAAAACGATTCGTAATGACTCTTGAAAATATCTTATAAATATGGCTCGGAAGTGAGATGGATCGGTAGTTCTTTAATAAGGCGTTGTCATCTTTTTTCAAGAACAGTACCACCACTCTTCTGTTCCATGCCTAAGGCGTTCGCCCTTCCGGAGTTGAACAACTTCTGAAGGGCCATAAGGATTGGTTTACCACCTGGCTTCAGGTGCTCAGCCATGATTCGTTCTTCCCCAGACGCCCTGTTATTTTTGAGCTATTCAAGAGCCATTCTAATATCACATAGGCTGATGTCCGGGATATCCTCTGTATAGTGCCGGGTCAGTCACTTACTTCATAAGAAATTTATCAATTATGATATAACTCCGTGTGAAATAAACGCTTAACCCGGGTTGCTTGGTTAACCCAGGTTGATACAGTCAAGTGCAAAAATAAGTATCGAAAAAATCCGCTCATAAATATGTTACAACGTTCTTATTACATATAATTAGAGTGCACTGGGACATATTTTTGAACATTTTTGTGTACACCTTATTTTGTCTTTGAATGTACAATTTGCCCTAACAGACATTATGGAGTATTTTGTTTACGCAAAATCGCTAAATGCCCGCAGTAGAAACATACTGTCAACAATAAGTCAAAGCAACGTCCCTTTTTTATTCGAGGTACGCGACAGGTGCAATTTTTTTACAACTTATTTTTGCATGGAAAGTTCCAAAAAGTATATATTTTTAAAAACTACAATAATTATGCTATCTTGTAGTATTTTTTTTATTTTCATATACGTATTTGGTAATACTTATATAACGCAACAATCAAAATAAAAGCGGTGATTATTTTACCTTTATACCCATAATTATTTTTTTGTATATGAAAATCCTCATGTTTATTATCAAAAATGAATTCCCCGTGTCCGTTTTATATGAAAATGATACCAAACAATGAATAGTAGGCCTAAATATTAGACGAAAAAAATTTAAACATAACCCTTCCGTTTGCACATTCACCCCCTCCCCCCTCGTTCAGGGGGGGAATTGGTTTTGCCTCCCCATCTAATTTTTTTTATTTTTACACCCTCTAGCTCTGGTAAAAATTACAAAACTGTAACTCACAGCGCACAATTTTTTCCATTTGGACCTCTACTATCTGTATCTAACTATCTTATGAACTTTGTAATTTTAAAAATATCCTACCAAGTACCTACGAGTATTCATCTATCATAAAAATGTGCTATGTATACCTACCTACTTGCGTTTACTTACTTTTTGGACTATGCAAGAGGACAATGCTAATATTTTTATAATCTTAGCACGTACTGCCAGGCTTTTGAAACATAAAAAATATCTACGTACTAGGAGATAAATGCTAAGAGGTTAATAAATATTTGTTAGCAATAGACTCCACAGCGTGCCGTTGCGATCGTTACAGAAACGTATTAAAAATTGCACAAAAAACCTGTTTGTTTTAAAAATTGTTCTGAATGCATAGAACTAGCAATCTGTTAACATCCCAATGTTGACAGTGTTTTAAAAGGCAGGCTTATAATGCAGGTACCTCCCACGACGCCGGCGGCGATTGTCGCACCTCATCGAGACTTGCGGATGGTGAAACAATACTACTCTTTGTTTTAAACTCCCAGGTACACGCCCAACACAATGTGCCGAGCAAAAACTTCCTAATACTCTATTTCAATTACTTTGCTCACCTCCACTTTCCAACTTAGCTGGATACTTTCCTAAAACAGGCTGCCTTCTATTGTATAAAACATACCTTTGTGTAATAAATCACATGCAATTTATTCTTTCTAAAAACAAAAGAAAACTCAGGAAAATAAAGGAACCAAGGTAAAACAAAAATAACAAAACATAATTCAATAATATAAATATTGCATTTATTTCAACGAATTCTGCAAATATAATAACTGTAGAATAATTATAATAATACTATCAGTTTACAAGACTCTCAATCTTTCTCTAGACGAACTAGTCGTCATAAACAATACCAAAGAATGCTTTCACTGGCTGGCACTGGGCTTTGTTTCAATAACCATAGGCTGAATAACAGTAAATGCAGATCGCGCATAGTTACATTATAATTAAATTATACAAATTAAAATAAAATTATTGGAAGTCATTGGAGACATGTTCATCATATCATAAACCTCTCCAGGTATACCAACAAGCGTCAGCACGCATTATCTACACAATGAAACAAAATAGCCGTAGATAATAAAACTAAGAAACAAAAATAAATACAAACATAACTAAAAATCAATAGAAAATAATAACAAAAATGCGTTATGCAAATAAAAATGAAGCCAAAATAACACGTGTGACATTGTATATAGGGGTATTGTGTTTGTGCTGAGAAGTGAACATTTGCATTTGAAAGGTCGATGGAGACGTATCAAGACGCTATGCGGCGGGAGGCGCGACTTTCCGCGGAGTAAATACGAGCATAATGGCGACACCCGGCGCGTGCGCCGCGCGCTGCCACGCTACGCGCCGCCATTCCAATTTCAACTAAATATTTGCATATCGCCTAACTCCCCAATTCCGACCCACTCTTATGTAAATGTGTCAGGAGAATAGCAAAAACTGCAGCCGGCAAGACCCCACAGGCGACCAAGAATCTCATTATTATGTAAAGTTCGACAAACTTCTGTAGTGTTATGTCTGTATATATTTTTGCCCTTAGAGGCTCGCGTCCTCAGACGCCAGCCTCGGTCGATATTCGAAGTAACTAAATAATAAGATACGGTTATATCACAAGTTCTTAAGATGCCTCTACAAAACAAACACAATATATTTATATCTAAATAGATATATATACCTATCGCAATACACATCTCGAACGGCGTCAGAAATAATTGTACAGCGCACTATTATTACATCTAATAGTATACTTTTACACGATCAACTTATTTACAGTGGAGGTCCTAAGAAAATAATTTACAGACACTTGGATCCTACAAGGCACCTTATTTAAATAGTAATATAGACTTCAGGCTTCGCTATGACTTTACAAAATAACTAAAACGTTTTAAATTCTCTAAAATATATAAATTTGGTTTTCATTAAAATCCTACAACAATCGACAAGTCTCTAATACCTAATAGGAGTTTTAAATATGAACAACTAGGAAGAATAATATTATGCAACAGATTACTAGTCTACACGCCACGTAGTGTTGGTTTTTCGATGAGCAAATCAGAAGTCGAGAATCGGGAGCGAGATGGAAATAAGAGACAATAGACATTGACGTACAATTTCCGAGAAAGTCTTTTGATTGGCGTCATTTAAATAATTGATTATTCATGTGGAGCGAAATGCATGTGCGATCGGTCCCATTAGATATACGAACGTCCTTCACGCGTCCTACCATTGTTGAGAATGGTTTGCATTTGAATAGCGGCGGCGTAGAGGCCGCCCACCGGTCGGAGCGGCGGCCCGCCTTCACGCCGACAATGCTTGCAGTATCACTACCAGCCGCATTGCATAGTCAGGTGATACGCACCAACTAATCACCATGTCCCAACCAAGTAAAATGACCCGGAAAACTCATTGGAAAACCAACACTACGAAGGAAGCATAAAACTATTTGACATTAAACCTAAATTTATTTACAACAGGACTCACTAGTAGGATAATAGAGCAACGACCGTCACGGCACGAAATGAGTTTCACTCAGATCACGGTCAAAAGAGCGTAACTACACATGCTTAATTCGCGAATGAGTGAAACTCGTCGCTGCGAGGTTCTACGTAAACGGATCGGATCGCGTAGCGCTCGGGAGCGGTAGGCGACGCGGACCGCGGTCAAGTGCACTCACCGTTGCCGGCGAGTTGAGGCCGAAGGAACGCGTTGTGCAGTTCCCCTCCTAGGCCACCCTCCAGGCGCGCCGCCATCTGCATGAGCGCCATAGTGCTGTCCTCTGCGCCGACTCCAACCACGCCGACGCCGACGCCGGTTTCGAGCCGCGCGCGCACCGTGGAAATGTGTCCACGCGTGAACACGTGGTCTTGCACAGAGTACTTGTGGCTGTACTTGAAATCACACACGCGACACTCCTCGGGCGGCGGCGCATCAGACACTTCTGATAAGCCAGCCGCGAGCCGCGCCTTCTTTTCTTTCGCACGCGCGTTCTGGAACCACACTTGCACTACGCGTTTGGGCAGTCCGATTTCCCGCCCGAGCGCCTCGCACTCGGCCATCGTTGGAGTCTTATAATCGCTGAATAATGACTTCATTATTTTCACTTGCAAAGAGGACATTTGGGTGCGGAAGCGTTTGCCGGGCGGTCTCGGGTTCGGTTGCCCTGGTAGCGGCGAGGTGGGCTCGTCTTCTTCGTAGAACTCCATGGTCTCAGATGCGGTATCTGAGCGTTCATCAGCGTCCGATCCCGGCCTTGAGAGGTCGACTGGTTTACTGAGATCTAAAGGTATCTCCGGTTTTCCATGTTCATTGCGTCTTTCGGAGGGCTCATTATTCCCGCCGTTTTGTTGGGCGGCGGCGTGCGCTTGCAGTTCACTTACGTAGCGCTTCATAGATTCTTCACTGTACTGCTTGATAAATTTCTCCATGTCTGAGTGAAAGGGCGGAAAAATAGGGGGCAACATGGGAGCCCCCGCTTGGGAAAAATTTTGCTGCCGGTCACTTTGTTGGGAGCCAAAACTGGGTGTTGATTCGGTGCTTAATTCTTCGTCTGGCAATGCATCTACGTTGATCTCACCTCGTGCGCACTGATCTGCGTGCTTAGTGCTCAAGTGACTCTCTAGAGCACTCTTGACTTTGAATAATGCTGGGCAAAAAGGACATCGCTTATTTATGACTTGCGCATGTGCACGAAATTGCCCCTTTCTCTCTCGCGCACGTGTATTTTGGAACCATACTTGTACCACTCTTTTTTTTAAGCCAACTTCGCGAGCTATGTTTTCTAGCATCTTTCTAGAAGGGTTTGATTCGATTTGGTATTTCTGGTACAGGTAATCAAGTTGTTCAGGTAAAATCGTAGTTCTTAAACGTTTGTCTTTAGGCTGTTCTCCAGTGTCCACTTCTTCGTATTCATCGAATTTCCTCTTTACAGCCTGTTGGTTCATCGCTGCAACTAACGGGTGTCTCGCCTCGTCATTGCCGAGTTGAGCGTTCAGTTGTTGTAACTGTGCATGTTGCTGCAGGATACCAAATGGGGAATCCGGTGGATACGTGGGAAACAAGTTTGGGTTCATGATATGGACAAGTTGATGCTCCCGCCATAAATCAAACCGAGGGAAGACTAGGTTGCATTTATCACATTGAAAGTTTCCATCTTTCTCGTCACTTCTTGGTGCGAGGGCCATTGGTGTAACTGGCGTATGGGGAGTTGTTGGCGCCGGGGACACTGGGTAGTTAGCCGCAGCAGGTGTCGGTGTTCGTGGTGGCGCGGGCGACACCGGCACGTGAGGTACATGGTGCTCCACTGTACTCGAGTTTGAGTCTTCACTACTTAAAGTTGCCGCAACTTGCGCCGCAGCAGCTTGCGCCTGAGCCGATCTCTTGGCATCTTCTTCTTTGAAACAGTGCGTCTTCTGATGTCTTATTAATTCATAATATCGTTGGAATACTAATTGGCACTTTTTGCATTGATAATTAAGCCCGGGAGTTCTTTGAAATCGGTTCGCATCATCGGTTGCACCCGCTGGTGGTTCTGCGGCCGGCTGGTTTTCGTATACTTTTCTTGCTTTTTGCCGAGCATTTTGAAACCAGACTACGATTACTCTGGGACTTAATCCCAGTAGTTTCGACAGATACTCTAAATCATCGTCTTTTGGATATGCGTTATTCTCAAAAAACTCTTGTAGAACTTTGATTTGGTAATCGGTGAACCTAGTTCTGTTGGCGCGTTTGCCAGAAGACCCCGAGCTGTTGGATCCGTTCGAGTTGCCCCCGGAAAGTCCGAAATCGGCCGGTCCCCTGCCGGGACTGAGGCTGCGATTTGGGGTCAAAGGTAGGACGTTCGGGGGCGCGGAGTTTGGGGACGTGAAATTTGGATTCAACTTTGGTGGTAGCATCGACGGATGAGGCGGCTGCGGTATACTTGTAGCCGGGATGGAGTCAAGTTGTGACTGAATCAAAGAATTCAGAGACAGATGGGTAGGCGTCTGCGGTCTTGACATGTTCTGATGGTGGTGATCTGAATGATTTAGGCTTGGAGCAGGGCTCTGAGATGGCGCCTGAGGAAAGACGAAACTTTTGTCTTCTTGATGCCTATCATCATAAGAGTTATACTTTTCTTCCATCGAAGGCTCATCGTTGGGTTCAGATTTAACATCCTGATGGTTCATTGATGGCTCCTCTATTTTTACTTTCTTTTCTGGGGGAGGTTTTCCTTCATCGGAGCTTGCAGACGAATCCAATGGAGTAACCTTGGCTTCTCCCGTCTTCTCATACTCCTCAAGGTTGAGTGTCGTCGATGGTGGGTTGTTGAAGTTGTATGGAGAATCCTTATTACGCTGTCGTTCTTTGAATAGCGTATTTCGGAACCAATGCTTGATTACCTTGGTAGCGAGTCCGGACTGCTTGGCCATCTTAGCGATGGCTTCATCGCTGGGCGAATTATTGATATCAAAATGCGCTCGTAGAATTTTCAGTTGCTCATCAGTAATGCGAGTGCGTGCGCGTTTCTGCCCAGCAGCAGCATTCGCCTGCTGACAAACAAAAAAACGTTTATTATAATGTATACAAAATATTACATTAGGAGTCGAATCCGCGTACAAAGGGTTCGTTACCTAATGAATAAAGAAATTAAAATATTATATTCTATGAATATTTCAAGCAATACAATAAATTTATATTAATAAAGCTATCAGGTAGAGACCTGTTAGCTTTATTAATATAAACGACAAAAAAAATCACGTCTGTTTTATGAGGCATATTGATTTTAACCTGTTTTTAGTATTTTATTTTGTTATATACGTAATCAGCGTAATTTGTAATTTGTCAGCCTCTGTAGCCTAGTTGGTAGTGACCCTGCCTACGAAGCTGGAGGTTCCGGGTTCGAATCCCGGCGAGGGCATTCTTTGTGTAATTATTTATAACAAATGTTTGTTCCTTGGTCGTGGCTGTCTATGTATATTAAAGTATCTATATGTATTTATCTATTATATATATCGTCGCCTGGTACCCACATCACAAGCCTTAATAGAGCTTACCGTGGGACTAGGTCGATTTGTGTAAGATGTCCCAAGATATTTATTTATTTAATATATGCAACTGCCTAGTTATATATAGATCAGGATTTATGAGATGGCAGATAGACAGACGAACAGTAAAGTTTTAGTAACAGGTTCCTTTACCCTTTTTCGTAAACGAACTCTGACCTAACCTACCTGAAAACATGGGTTAGGTATATAAAAAAATCTAACATACGAAAGTAGGATTTCCATGTGGACGAAGCTTTACTGGAATGTTAAAAATCATTTGTTTTCGGCCCTATCTGTCCTTGTTCGCAGGTAACTAAGAATAACAAGTAAGACCCGTTGTTAATAATAAGATTTCGACCCTAGCTAGTTAACAAAAGATCGTCTGTCGCCTTTATGCAAACAGATAGCTAACGTTCGAATCGTTATCTCACAATAGCCGTCGATATCCTTGCCGTACGGAGTTCAAACAGTAAAAGCTTACAGGAATAATCAGACCGGTGCTTCGTGATCATTATACAAACAAGGTTTAGTGTTACTTATGTAAATAAAACGTGGATAACACTGAGTGTTCTGTTTTGCTTGGTCTTTGGGTACATTACGAAATTGAAGGAAACATCGTAAAACTTGTCCTTAAATATTCAATTTATATCGCTTATATATTTGTTATTAGTTATATGGAATTTTATAGATGACGATAAACAATCGCATGGGGAAGTATGTTTAGTTGATTACACATTAAATAGTAAAGTTTATTTGTAACTCTGCGTGTTAATTTAGTATTGCTTACGAATGTATGTTTTATTATCTATCAAGAGCTGCAGCTATACTACATATAATAAAATGAATAAAACTATCTTTTGTACGTGAGAAATAAATATCAAATCTTAATTTCAATGTATTGGTACATAGTAAGGGTCACGGTCCATACAAAGTTGAGAAAAATTGTGCGCTGCGAGTTACAGTTTTGTAATTTTAACCAGAGCTAGAGGGTCTCAAAATAATTGTTTTTAGATGTGGAGGGAAAACCAATTCCGCCCCTGAGCGCGGGGGGAGGGGGGTGAATGTGCATGCGGAAGGGTTGCGTTTAATATTTTTTTACTAATTAATAAGGTCTACTATGCGTTGTTTGGTATCATTTTCGTGTAAAACGGACCTGGAGAATCCATTTTTTATCGTAAACATGAGCAATTTCATATAAAAATGTAGATTTTTTGGAGTAAAAGTAAAAAAGTTACCG
This sequence comes from Thaumatotibia leucotreta, assembly GCA_025490895.1. Classification (NCBI taxonomy): domain Eukaryota; kingdom Metazoa; phylum Arthropoda; class Insecta; order Lepidoptera; family Tortricidae; genus Thaumatotibia; species Thaumatotibia leucotreta. The sequence goes on along the minus strand of JALPQI010012841.1, from coordinate 17,105 downwards.
TTTTTATTTTAATTTAAGCGTCATATAAGTATTAAAAAACAGACTTATCCAATTTAAAAAAATAGTATAAGATAGCATATTTATTTCAAATTTTAAAAATATACACATTTTGTAGTCTTTCATACAAAAATTCACTGAAAAAAAAATTTACCTGACGCGTACCTCCAACAAAAACCTCCGCGTAACCTCAAAAAAGAGACTTTTGTACCGGCAACTGCTCATAGATTATACATATTTTTGTACTTACATATTATTGTTCATATTACAATTGTAAATATTTATTGATATGAAAGTAAATTGAATATTTTCTGATCTTCTTTTTTTAAATAACCTAAGATTATTAAGAATTTTATTTGTTCAGATTCTATTTTTAGATTTTATCGATTATTGTTTACCGCGTGTATATTATATATCGTCTATCTGATCACATGTCGTATGATAAGTATATAGTATCTGATTATATGAATCGGAATGGGTAGGTAATCATTTTTACAAGTGTTATTAGGTAATGATCTAATTACCAAAGACGATAAAGGTAATTTTCACTAACCGGGACTAAACAACTAACCCAGTTCACCCACGTTAAAAGTTTATATCATATGGGATTTGACAATCAATTGTTAAACGTTTACTTCATAAATCATCATTATTACCATATCAGCCGAAAGACGTCCACTGCTGAACATAGGCCTCCCCCAAAGATTGCCACAATGACCGGTCCAGCGCCACTCGCATCCAGCGGACTCTTGAGACCTTCACTGTCCACCTTGTGGGGGGCCTAGCCACGCTGTGCCTTCCACCTGCGAGGCCGCCGCATTGGCCATCGGTTCTACGTGCAATGTGCCCCGCCCACTGCCACTTTAGTTTAGTGATTCGGAGAGCTATGGAGCTACGAGTATACTTTGGTTCTGCTGCGGATCGTCTCATTTCTAATACGACCTCGCAGAGAGACTCCCACGATAGCCCTCTCCATTGCCCTGTGGGTGAATTTAAGCTTTCTTATGAGGCCCATTCTAAGCGACAACGTTTCAGTACCGTATGTCATCACTCTTTTAAATCTTTGATCAGTGTGTGTTGCCACACTGATCAAATACTTTTGTCTTCAAGAACTGCGGAATATTGGACGAAAAGATGTGTCGTAGCTTCCCAAGCGCTGCCCAATCTAGTCGGAGTCGATGATTGACATCTTACTCAAAGTTGGACCTACCTAACTGGGTAGTTCGTCCTAGGTATATTATAGTCGTTTACACCTTCGAGTTTAGTCTCCGATTGTAACGGGAGTTTTCGTCTTATCCATGTTCATCCTAAGACGAACTCACTCGAAGGCGCTACTGAGGTCAGCGAGCATCGTACTGAAATCGTCCAAGGTCTCAGCCAAGACCACCGTATCATCAGCGAATCGAAGGTGAGTGAGGTACTCGCTGTTTATGTTGATATTCACCTTCTCCAGTCCAGTCTTAAAGACATCTTCCAGTGCAGCGGTAAACAGATAAGGGGAGATGACACCTCCTTGCCTGACTGCCCGCTGCAGTATAATATGCTTCAAGCTCTGGTCTTGGAGTCGGATTGACATAGTGGCGCTTTCGTTCAAACACCTCAACATTTAGACATAGCGGTAGTCTACTTGGTACCGTTAAAGAGACTGTAGAACTGACCAGAGTTTCGATCAAATCGAAGGCCTTGGGGGTTACCATGACGTACTAATGCGATTCAGTTTTGGTTCTGGGGCAGTGATACACGATTCGTATAGCCTTGTCCCTTGGTCTCGACCTAAATTAAACCGCATTAGTACGTCATGGAATCCCCCCTTATCGTAGTCCAGAAACGCTAAACGCTAAACAGAGGGGCAGGTTATACCTATTCCTCGGTCTTCAGAAACCGGCTTGTTCGGCAGGCTGAAAGTCATCAAGCCTGCGTGCAAAACGATTCGTAATGACTCTTGAAAATATCTTATAAATATGGCTCGGAAGTGAGATGGATCGGTAGTTCTTTAATAAGGCGTTGTCATCTTTTTTCAAGAACAGTACCACCACTCTTCTGTTCCATGCCTAAGGCGTTCGCCCTTCCGGAGTTGAACAACTTCTGAAGGGCCATAAGGATTGGTTTACCACCTGGCTTCAGGTGCTCAGCCATGATTCGTTCTTCCCCAGACGCCCTGTTATTTTTGAGCTATTCAAGAGCCATTCTAATATCACATAGGCTGATGTCCGGGATATCCTCTGTATAGTGCCGGGTCAGTCACTTACTTCATAAGAAATTTATCAATTATGATATAACTCCGTGTGAAATAAACGCTTAACCCGGGTTGCTTGGTTAACCCAGGTTGATACAGTCAAGTGCAAAAATAAGTATCGAAAAAATCCGCTCATAAATATGTTACAACGTTCTTATTACATATAATTAGAGTGCACTGGGACATATTTTTGAACATTTTTGTGTACACCTTATTTTGTCTTTGAATGTACAATTTGCCCTAACAGACATTATGGAGTATTTTGTTTACGCAAAATCGCTAAATGCCCGCAGTAGAAACATACTGTCAACAATAAGTCAAAGCAACGTCCCTTTTTTATTCGAGGTACGCGACAGGTGCAATTTTTTTACAACTTATTTTTGCATGGAAAGTTCCAAAAAGTATATATTTTTAAAAACTACAATAATTATGCTATCTTGTAGTATTTTTTTTATTTTCATATACGTATTTGGTAATACTTATATAACGCAACAATCAAAATAAAAGCGGTGATTATTTTACCTTTATACCCATAATTATTTTTTTGTATATGAAAATCCTCATGTTTATTATCAAAAATGAATTCCCCGTGTCCGTTTTATATGAAAATGATACCAAACAATGAATAGTAGGCCTAAATATTAGACGAAAAAAATTTAAACATAACCCTTCCGTTTGCACATTCACCCCCTCCCCCCTCGTTCAGGGGGGGAATTGGTTTTCCCTCCACATCTAATTTTTTTTATTTTTACACCCTCTAGCTCTGGTAAAAATTACAAAACTGTAACTCACAGCGCACAATTTTTTCCATTTGGACCTCTACTAACAACGGGGTATAGAATATACTTTTCTCAAACTTGCTACGGAATGTTGATGTTACTTAGATACTTTAAATTAAACCCGGAAATAATATGTATCCGGTGTCATATGCTAAGATGATATGTAAAGAGATTTCATGTATTTATTTCACACCTAGGACTGCAAACAAACTGTCTTTTGTTTTGAAACGTCAAATTGTGACACTATGTCTTGACATTCAGCCACAGAAAAAAAAAATTACCTAAGAACTAAGAAAAAAAAGTTAGGCGCGAATGTTTTTTTTAATGTTGTACGATACTGTACTATTGGTTTATTTACAAATCAAATAGTATGGTTCGGCGAAATCAGTTCGCTTTATTTCATGGCAAGTTTGAGAAAAGCAATATACAAATCTCGGCGAGAAACAGGGTTACAGGCCGCGTATTCCTATCTGGCCTCAGTTCCTTCGGCCAGATATATCTACTTGGCCTGTAACCCTTCATTTCCCGTCCTCTATAGTAATGTACTATTACGCACTTTGTTTAGGTACTTGTATAATTACCAACATGTTGTATGACACTGAAGGTAGCCTGACAGATATCGCTTTGTAGCTACAAGATCGCCTTTATTGAAGGCTGGTAATGTATTTATTATGATGTGAAATAAAGTGTAATTGTACGCTTGTCGTTATTAAACAGGTACCTATTACGTGTACTCAAAAACAACAAACTTATTTCTGTATTGAATATCTTCAATTTATCAACAGCATGCTTCTAATTAGTTCGAACAAAGAAATTAAAAATGTAAACACTGACCTGTTGTTGTTGTTGCAACATTTGTTGTTGTTTCATCTGGGCGTCGTGTGCGAAGGGCATCGCATCGAAGGGCGGCGGGGGCAGCATCAGCGGCACCAGCGGTGGTTGCAGGTTCATCGCAGCCAGGGCACCCACGTTGAGACCCAGCGGCAGGCCCAGCGATAACATTTGAGCCACCATCGGGTGCAGCTGACCCAGCTGTTGCTGAAGCTGCAGCATGTTCAGCGCAGCTTGCATCTCTTGCACTTGCGCTGCCAGCAACGCTCCGGCCTGAGCCTCGCCAGTACCGTTCCCATTCTCATTAGAAAAGTTCCCGGCACTCTCACCACGTGGTGAAGGTGACCTCTCCTCTTGAGGCGCAGGCGAAGCCGCGCGCGGCGAGTTAGGAGCACCAGATTTCCTCTCATACTCCGACTTGAAATGCTCCGCGAATTGCTCCAAGAATTCAAGAGGAACTTTATCTTTATGCACTTCTTCACAATGAGTTTTTAACACGAACACACTTGAGAACTCCTTGTTGCAATGTTGACACGTCGATTTAGTTTCACCATCCGGAGGCTTCTCTTCCGGTGGCGGTGGTGGAGGACTTGGCGCCCGCGCCATTTCACGTTCTTCTTGCATCTTTCGCCGCTGATTTTCATTGTATTGCATGACGAGGTCGAAGCCAAAGGTCTCCAGTAGCTGCTTGTACATTTGCGAATTTCTTTTGGGCGGGTTGCCCTTGGCGACCATCTCGTCTAAAGCAGCTGCGTCTGCGTCAGCTAGCGGCGAATGCGCCCGCGCATCGCCAAATGGGCATGAAGTTGCGCGATGTGCGTCGAGTAACTCCCCGGTAGGAAATGACGCGTGGCAGCGATCGCACGCGGCGCTACCTGAGCGAGGGGAGCGCGGGCTACCTGGACGCGCGGGGGGCGATGAGCGCGGGCCCCCACTGCTCGTTGACGAAGGGGATGTATTTTTCGGCGACAACACGTCTTGTAAAATTTTGGCGGGATCGTTTCTGTCCGGTTGCTCTACCAAAGGGCGCGATAAGTCCACGTGTCCGGCTGCGGCGAGTTCTTGCAACTTGCCAGCTCGCGTTTGATGTAGCACGGATCTCATATGGATGTCGAGAGTGCTGCCTTGGGTATAGGCGACTTTGCAAATGTTGCATTTGTAGCGCTTGCGTTCATCCTCTTCACTTGATGTGCTTTTAGGTGTTAGGGTCAAATTGGAAGGCGCTGAGCCAGCTCCCGGCGAAACGGGAGGGTTGTTGTTATTCTGTTGTTCTTGCATGGCTCGTTTCAATTTGTGCAAATGGCTCACGCTGTTATAATGAACAAGTAAAATATTCTTTTGTGTGAACGACTCTTTGCATACATCGCACTTGAATGGTCTGTTTGGGTCAAGATATTTCTCCATTGGATATGTGAGTTTCTCACCCTTTCGGTGTAGGAGTGTTTTATTATGCGCCGTCAAATAGGACTGACGAGTGAAAGCAACTTTGCATCTATGACATTTGTATTTCCTATTAGGATCGTTATATGAATCTTCTGCCATAGCTTGTGAATTTAGGTAGTCTTCTAGGAACTGTTGGTCTTTGTAAATAATGGAATCATCGGAATTTTCGGCATCGTTGTGACCCGATTCATCTGCTACCGTTGCACTTGAATCCCTGTCTTCTAATTCTCCCAGTTCGTCTTCAGGTGTTCTAAGAGCCTCTTTGCGTAATAACTCTGCAGTGGCAGCATCCAAAGCAGTTCCTTGGCTTGCTTGTATCAAAGGGTTGGACGCGAGGCTACGTTTGAAAGCTGCAAGCTCTTCTTCCGATAATTCTTGATGTGAGGTTTCCACGTGTTTCTGTAGAGCGAGTACGGATCTGAAGCTTCGCCCACAAAGCACACATTTGGTAGCATCTCGAATAACATGGTATTGCGAATGAAGCTGAAGTTTTTCGACAGTCTTGAAAGCTAAGCTGCACTGATTGCATCTGTATTTGTATACATGTTTTTCTGATACAGACATATTAGCGATGGAGTTTCGGGCGTGCGCTTCTCTGAAATGATTTTGTAGCGCATGAGCGGTGTCAAAGTACCGATTGCAGCCCTTCTTCCAACAGACGTATCCAGGGCCTTGAGGTGTTTGTTTTAATTCGAAATGACCAGATTCGTTCTGATGTTGACATAATTCGTCCACATTGCGAAAAGTGCGATTGCAGGTTGAGCATCGTTCTGTTTCTCCGTCTGCACTTCCCTCTGATCGTGGGGATGAGATCTCTCGCTCCTCTTCGCCTTGGCGACCCTCTCCTTGCGCTTGTGCACCTCCGTTTAACCAATGGCTTTGATCGACAAGTAAAAGCAATCTCTGCAGGCCCTCGGAGTTGACGGAGTGAATTTGCATCACGTGTCTTTCAAGAGCCGGCCTTTCTTTAAACGCGTCCTGACAAAGCGGACAAATAAAGTGTCTCACATTGTCTCCGTGCGATGCGGCAACATGAGCGTGTAGTCGGCTCTCGCTTCCACAGCTGAAATTGCAGTAAGGGCAAGCGTGTGGGCCTGGTGTTTCACGTTCTTCATCCCTTTCACCGGACCCTTGTTGCGGTGTTTGTTGTTGTTGCTGTTGTTGCATTTGCTGTTGTAATTGCTGCTGAGCTTGCTGTTGATGTTGTTCCAAAAACCGCATCATTTTCTGTTCTTGCGTCAATTCAGGTTTCTGATCGACCGGTTCTTTGTTATCTGCGGACAAAAAAGAAAGACGTGAGTTACGTGCTAAAAATAAACACTAAGTAGGCTACATGAGTAAAAGTTAAACATAGATCATCGAACCTTCCGCTACGGAATCCGCATTACGAATGGATACAGATCTGTAAGCCGCACGTCCACAATGTCTACCTATATGCGAGATTTATCTACAAAAAAGATTATTTCTATAAATGAAGCTCACTATTGTTCGGCGTGAACGTTTGTTACTTTTCTGAATCGAAGTTAAAAATAAGAATCTCCTCCTTTATATTATTAGTAGGTTCGTTTTGTTTGCGACGTCCCGGCAAGACAAAGGTATCGCTCTATCCATCCCGTACGCACACACGCACAAATGCATTAAGGCTAAGGTAACAAGTATATTGTAATTTCGCACACAAAGAAGATACAGGACGGGCAAACAATCATTGTTCATTATTACAAAAGGTTTGGAATATTTCGTTTCACATTGGATCAAATGCATTGACGGATATGTTGGTGGGTGCGAGGGGGACAGGTAGTGTGGAGATATGTGAGTGCAATTATTATTTGACCAGGGATAAGTCCGCGGCGTGTGAAAGAAGCTGGCCGCATTGTTTACGCTCAAATAAGGAAGGTGAAAGAAACGGCCGGCAGGGGCGCAGATTCGTTAAGTAACGTTACAATCACGCTTTATTAGATGAGCAACTGACAGTCTGCATGGCTATTGTACTCATTTAAGATATAGAAAAAATTGACTCAAATAAATTCCAAAACCAAGGATCAAACAAAAGAATTCAACGTGCATTCGAAAAATAGGTCATGAAATTTTAATAAGTCAGGAGTGCGTTTTTATAACTCGACGATGATCTTTTGCTCAGTAGTGGTAGTAGGGTCAAAACTATTTTCGTTGTCTTGTTTCATACCACTTTGTCACGCTTTTATTTGCTATCTCGACTCCAGTAGGTATTTAAAAAAATCCAGTGCACTTGTATTTCTTTTTCATATTAGATTTTAATCCATACATCAGAAATTGAAAACAAAACATCATCTCATACAAAAATCACCACTGCGTCACGTTTTTTAGGGACAAATTCAGACTACGAAAAGAATTTTGACCCTGAAACTAAACTATTGCCGAAGCTTTGATATCAGTTTATTTATTATTTATTCATACCAGTTTCACTGCGTAACTGTGCAGTAATTTCACATTCCGAGTCACATATCATTGTCCAGTAACATGACTTAGTACATGCCTACATTGCCTACGTCTATGTAAATACTAACCTTGATTATCAGACTCATTATTTAAGTTTCTCAGACTAATCTTAATATTGTCAATCAAGTCAGTTAAAGGGGTTGTTTTATAAGGACTTTTTTTTTATAATTAACAAGCTTAGGCAAAATACACTTATGGAAAAATGTCACTTGTATCGACTATCAAATCGAACAGTAGCGCGGTGGTTTCCATTAGAAGGTAGGTATTCTTAAATTGATATCGTGGTATGAAAATTATAGTCAATGATGATTTACAGAAATGCACTCCCAGAAATAACTCATTTCGGTGAGAATTAGTCGCTTGGTGAGATTCAAAACTTACACCCCACGTTCCTATTTTGTACAACTATTAGGGAAAATCGTTTCTTGGATTTACAAAAGTTACGAACAGTGCAAAAAATACGCATGGGGCTGATGTTTCACTTAATTAAAACTCGAAAATTATCTCACAGTCGAGCAGATCTGAAACCAGTCGGGTCCCCCGTGTTCGGAACCCGTTCTATAGTTTTAATCAGTTAAAACCGTTACATCTAATGAAGGGGAGAGGGATAAGAAGTAAATCCGAGTAATAATAGCGCAACTGACCCTAAATCCAGGGCGAAGTGACCAGTGAATGTAATTATTTATGATGAAGAATCGCCGACCCACCGTCTGGCGGGAGCAAAGAACAATGCCCAGGTAAAGGGACCTTGTCTGCATAAATGCCATCTCCAACGCTTTTTGTCAATGGACAAAGGGTCTTTTCTAAGGAAACACCACATCGTTATAGCGTCGTAAAGTAGGTATTGTGCAGTGCGATGTAAGTTTTGTTTTGCAAGATTTAGGTCAGGATTTTTACAATGTGGCGTCAGTAACACAATGAAGTTTGAACGATTTTTTGCTGCCGAAGTTGAGGTGTTGCGTTTTGTGTCCCGCTTTAGGGAATCGGTGGCACGTATGTATTTTATTTTAAGAAATTTAGTAAAATCTCTTAATATTGATTTAGGTATATTTAAATACAAATTTTAAGATTAATTAAAAATACACAAATGACACATTCTTGCTTAGCAAAAAAATATTACGCTGCGACACGATCCAACTGGTCTTGACTCAATATGAAGGGGTAATTTCAGACCGGTTATAATCTGGTTTTAATTGTAATTGATGATGAGAAACATTAATGAATAAAGAAACCAAGGGACAAAAAATACGTCATATCCAATTATGAAACGAGCATTACAACGACACAATATTCTAGAGTTATTTTAGCAATTAGGTTTTAAATTAACGGAATCCCATTTGGGACTCGAAGTTTCTCACAAGCGATCGTTTAAAACGGTTCCTCGATAAGGTGAAAATAAGTAATAAGCATAAACATGAGACACAATGGTGTAAGCCGGATTTCTTTCGCCTCCACGTTTCTCTCGGAGTTTATCGTATTTCACCGCGGCCATAAACATGCGATGGGCGATGCGGCCGGCGACATTGTACGATGATGTAGCTCCTCATCACAAGGGGCAATCATCCTTAATGCGCGATGGCCACATACGTAATGCGAGTCATTGTCCCGCGTGTGGTACTTATGGAAAATTCGCGTTCTCAATTCAAATCTTCTTTCCGTCTCCCTCGCGCGCGGGGCGGAGCCGCCTCCGGCCAATGACAGCCTCCGCCTGGTGGCGGCACCGTGTAAGGCGTACGTTATTAAAGAAACCTGTTCTAATGTTGCGCGCTTTAAATTAAATTTAGTCCGTGTGTAATTATCTCATTATTGTGATTACGAATTCTCCGCTAAATGCTCCTCGGAATGGAGATTGCCTGCCTAAGTGACGGTCACGAGGCGAAGTAAACATTACTCAACGTCTAACGTTAACTTGTTAGCTATTTACCGAAAACACAAAACACATGATATCTGTTAAAGATCCACCGAAGCACAAGTAAAAACGCAAAACAAAATTGATTAAGGAACGAATCGGTTTAAATTGGAAGGCGATAGTGACGTTTCGAAATCACATTCATAAGTCGATTCAGTATTACTTTATCGATACGAACGCCGGTAATGGTTCTGGTTGAATTAATTTTAATGGGATTTTTACGCTTTATAGAATAAAATGTTTTGAAACGTGGTTAGGTAGAGTAATAAATAATCATGAATTTATTTTGCCATAGTTGTTTTGAAAGCAAGTTGCGAGTAGCGACATCTGGCGTAAGGTGGAAAAACGACTTGGAAAAAATGAGGGGCGCACGCGCGGCCGCATGTAATCGGTTCACAATCGCTTCTCTATCATCACCGTTAACCTGTTGGATTTAGAAGCGCAACAGATGCTACATGGATATTTGTTATGGAATAATTATCCAGTTTTTTGTAGCAAAACAAATTCTTAGTGTTGCTGTTCCAGTAAAAATAATAATTTAATATGAAACCATTAGGTACATTTCATTTTTGCTTTTGAGCTATGATATGACCTATGGCGTACCTGCTCTGTTAGCGTTTCTTATTTCGTACTTAATTCAAATTCCAAATCTTCTCGTGGGTGTCGTAATCGTAAGACTCGAGTAAGGGATTGAAGTGTCCGTGAATATTCGTTGACAGAAAATTAATGATGGACAACAGCATCTTTTTAGTGGACACCGTACTACGATCGCCAACCTAGTTGCCCAGCGTGGCGATTATGGGCATGTACATCCTAATCTTATGCGATCAACGTATAGTTAAAAGGAGAGGTCTACATCCAGCAGGGGTCTAAGAGAGGCTGACAATGTAATTTGTACTTAATACCTACTTATAAATAAATAATAATAATAAAAAATAAAAATAAAAAAGCCTTTTATTTCTTGCCATACTCGGTACAATGTCAACAATATATTATTTTATTACATTATTATTTTTTAAACGAAAGTTATGTATTGAATGTCCAGTTTAAATAAAAATAAATTCATTTTTTTTTGTTAAAAATAATTATTTGAACATTACTGTCGTCAATTTATTATTTGTACGATTATTCTAAATTAATTAGTTTAATTGTGAATTGTAGTCGCAAGAACCCCCTCTCAGGTGAAGGCCTCCTCCAGAGACAGGTCTAATACCTACTTCATCATCATCATCATCACATCAGCCGAAAGACGTCCACTGCTGAACATAGGCCTCCCCCAAAGATTGCCACAATGACCGGTCCTGCGCCACCCGCATCCAGCGGACTCCCGCGACCTACTTACTAAACTAAAATACTTTATACTGAATTTTTGTTTGCAATATCGAACTGGGTTAGAATTTGATTAAGACAGATGGTTTAAGGAAGTCTAACGAGAAAATATAACAATAGGCTATCAACGCCTCGATAATTATCAAGCAAACTACTTGTTTCCTTCTTGTCACTTCGCTGAACATGAAAGGATGATTTAAAAAAAGAGGTATTGTTTTATTCAATTTGCCTACTTTAAATTTCAGTAGAGGCGAACAAGGTGGACGTCGCTTTTCCTAAAATATTGAAATAAAATCATGAGTGTTACGCTTATTTTCTTATAGGATGACACAAAAAGGTGCACTTATTAAGATGTGTCTGTGAGTCAAGTACGTAGGTACTAAGATTAATGTTCCTTTAAAATTTCAAATACTTGAATAATATTTACCATTGTCTTGTTGATCGTATGGACTGGAGAGCTCCGCTGGCTGAGGAATGACTTGGAACAGCTCAGCGACATCAGGCGTCGGGTCTTTGCCTTCAGAGCGCCTCTGCAGTTGATGTATTTGCTCCATCTGTAGATGCTTGACGGAGCGCACGTGCTGTAGCAGCGGCAAGCGGTGCGGCGCACCGAAACCGCAGAGCGCGCAGCGGTACACTCGCGGGCGTTCGCGAGGAATCCGCGACACACACTCCCGGAGATGTCTCAACAACAACGCGGCAGCTTCATGCCTAGCTCCAGCCGCGTGCAATTGCAGCTTATGCGCAGAGTTCGTATAATAATCACACGCACAACACCTAATCTGAACACCACCGACTCCAGCGCTCCCGGTTCCTACACCACCGCAGAACTTTAGCTTCCATTCGTTCCTCGGACCGCCTTCTTTCACGTGGTTCACGTGCTGCAATCTCTGTAAATGCTTGTCAGTTTTGCAATGCAGCTGGAAGTTTGCTTTCAGGTTTGTTTTGTATGTGCAGAGCTTGCATACGTAATGACCGGCCACGAGCGCTAGTATTTCCTGCTCTCTGATCTTTGTTCGGTCTTGCGCGAGATGGTGGCCTAACGCTTCGAGAGAATCTGTTGAGAAGCAGTTGCAGATACAGCAGTGGAAGGTTCTCTCCGGCTCGGGATCGGCTGGTTCTGGTGGCGGTTCCATCGCGTCAGGATTAAGACCCACATCTAGGTGAGCACCTAGTTCGGGCGGTGAAGGTCCAGGGCCGCCAGTCATTAGTTGGATCATCAAAGCTTGGTTGTATGCCATGTCAGCTAGTGCAGCCTCTGGGTTTGGCGGAGGGGCATCACCAGCGCCATGGAAGTGAAGCAAGCTCTCGAGCTGTTGTTGGCTTTGCTGTCTATGATGTAAGGCTGATAAAGTCTGCATGTGTTTCACATTTTGCTGTAGTACAAGCATATTGTGTGTATGCTTTTCAGACGTCATATGTATTCTGAGATTTCGGGCAACATTCGTCTCATAATTGCAAACGTCGCACCGGAACGTAGGCTTTGGTTTCTGACCGAGTGGAGAATGGTGCGGTAGAGGTGGTTTATGCGGGCCTGGTGGCGTGTGCTGAGGAGCAGGAGGTAAAGTGCCCTCTCCAGGATTTCCTCCGTTCTGTAATTCTTGCATGTTATTTAAATGCTTGTCAGATTGCATGTGTATACTTAAATTGCCTTTAGTGGTCGTGGAATAGTTGCACACTTCGCATCTGTAGGGTTTGTATCCACAAGTGTATGTCTCGCCTCGTGCAAGCCGAGGATGTGGCTGACCAGCTATACAATAAATACAACTCGTTTCAGCTTCTGGGTGCTTTTCCTTCATGTGAATTTCAAGTGTCTCTTGATATTTGTAATGCCAGTTGCATTTAGGGCACTTCAGTGTTTTACAGGAATTTCTACTGTGCATACCGGCAAGGGGTCCGCCTAGTCTGCCAGAATTCAAGATTAATTCACATTTCGGGCAGTCTGCGCCAGACGGCCGTCCTCCGAGGTGGTCTGGACATACGCCTATCGTCGTACCAGACAGAAATGCTGGAGGTGTTGCTTGGAATGGTGGGGAAGAATTCGGACTGGCGCGTGGCTGGACCGACGCGTTTATGGTATGTGGGTGTGCAACAGAGATCAGGGAATGTTGTGGTATCATTGCTTCGGCTATTGACCTAGGCGGTCTCCATGCCGGTGGGCTCGGCCTTCTTTCATCACACGTTCCGTTGGGTAACATTGAGTCACTGTCTCTATCAATGGGAGTTACCATTTCAGGTCGCTTGTCCATCGATGGACTCGATAATTCTGATATATTCGCGGGGCTTCCCGAAGCCGATGCTCGTGGTGGCGCCGTCGCGCCTACTGGCTCTAAAAATGAGACTAAAGCTTCTTTGTCTTTTCCGACACACTGAATGATGGCGGAAGCGTTTTCTCTTGATAAGGCGTCTCTTTCCGAGTCAAGTAACGATAAACTATGGTCCGACTGGGCATGTGCTACAAAAGATTTGGCGTATCCAAAACTCAATTTACATATAAAACACATAAGGATTGGTTTCACTGGCACGCTGACAGGACATTCCACAGACGGGGATTGGGGTCTCGGGGCGTGTTTTCCACCTCGAAAACTGAACACACGATAGCTGTGCATGACAGGCGCGTCGGGCCTCGCCCGTGCTCGTTCCGCTGCGAGCCTGCCATAAAGTGCACCGTACAGGGATGGGTTCCTCGACACGTAGAACGCGCTCGCTATCTGAGGGAACTCGAGTTGTCTCTCCACGACGTTGCTGTCGCGGCTGTCGACGATACACCCAGGTTCTATTTTAGGAAGGTCGGACAGACTCGTCTCTCCCTCGGATAGCTCGGGGTCTTCGATGATGTAGGCGGAGCCATCGGGGTTGTAGACGATTTTGCCGTCGAAGCGCTCGACATCGGAAGAGAGGGGTGGGGAGTCTCTCCGTGAGGTGAGGTCAACGGCGTCGGGGGCAGCAGGGGGTGAAGTGGGCGCGGGCGCGGAAGATGGGGCCGGCGCGGGCGCCGCCGGTGCGGCGGGCGCGTTGCGCGGTTCTTCCTCTGGGCTCATGTCGCCGTCGTCGTCGGGCTCGAGCGCGGCGGAACTCTGTGGGTCGTCGCGCTTGCGGCGCCGCTTGCGCTCCGGAGGCGGGCCGCTAGCGGGGCCGCCGGGCTGCAGCGGCGTGGGCATGGCGCCGGGCGTCAAGGGCCGGCATCACATGCTCTCCTGTAACAAGCAATATTTATACGTTAATAAAGAAACAACTTGGACCAAAAAACATTAGGGACTGGACCAACACTAAGGACTCCGCCACTCTTTCCAGAACGGCAACGAATAGAGAAAATTTTCACATGATGATCGCTGACATCCGATAGGATATAGCACCATAAGAATAAGAAGAATAAAGAAACATCAGGTAGGTATTACCTAATTTCCTTAAAGTGAATTTAATACATTGTAAAACTGCATTAAGGGCTAAATCCGTCAGATAAATGTTAGGCTCTGTAATCTCTCAGGTCTATTGGAAATAATAGTGTCATTGTAACGGAAACATTTATCTGAGGAATGAAAAATCAGTCCTAAAGATAAAAGGCAATTGGCTACTTATTAAGTCGAACCCTGATTCATATTCTATTAATTGATAACCGTGTTACCGATCAATGAGTCAAAGTCAATCGGCTATTTAAAATATCAGTATACATTGTATGTGTCCGACATTTCTCACGGGCTAGTTTCACCTAGTTAGCCGAAGGTGACCGCTCAATGGATTTTTGTATAGAACGGACCCGACCGGAAAAGGGAGGGGTCGCTCGCTTATGTCACTTGTTTTTGTTTCCAAAGATACACTGCGCACTGAATTTGTTTTTTATGTCAACCGTAAAATTGTATCTACAGTCAGTTAAGTATTCGATCACATACTTAGACTGTCGCTTAAGTAAATATTTCGTGACAGATAAGACTTTCCCATAGAACGTTCGTATGTACTAAGCTCGCCCAAATTAAAATACATGGTAATCGTTGCTTATCTAACCGACATTTGCGCAAACAACCACGATCAATTTATCGGCCTGACAGCCTGTCAGCGCTGTCAATACCGACACTTCTACAATTAACAAACCAACAAACATGCGAACCCGAGAAAATACTTTTTATAAACACTTATAAAAATTCCATCGCATAACAATCCTTATTACAAGTAAATAAGACCTCGTGATGATGAATCATTGCTGTCTACCTATTACTCCAACTGATCAGTAAAGTAAAAATTCGTTAAAAATACAAGATTAACACTTCATCTTCGTTATCTGTGTTATCAGAGATATGTGTCCTACAAATATCCGAGCAACTAGGAATAATATGTATTTACTTAGTTGACAGTTTTGAGATAATCAATATCACGAATCATTCGAATGCTGATCAAGATATAAGAGTATAAAACCCACACGTAAGAAAATATACCTAAATATTATAATTTTAGAGGATCATCAATCAGTATGATTAATCAAACTATCAAAACTAGATATAGACAGTAAGTTGTTAAATATGGACATTTAAATAAAAACATATCTACGTTATTGGGCACCTATTTTAATACATACATATAAATAAACATACATCTAATACAATGGTTGACATTTACATACTTACAAAATTAAGATTTTTTTTTCAATAATTTGAATAATTTCATTGCTTGAATATAAGATGTACGTACATACAGATATAAGGAAAATAATAAGAACAAAAGAAAAATCACACATTCCCTTAGTAACATTAGTTTTCCTTAGAAACTTGCATGCATTAATGAATATAGGTAATTCAATTCCATCGAATAGCCTGACTAATTCGCAGATTACGCCATGCACTAATCATATTACTAATGAATAAATAACAGGCAGGATGTGACTGATAACGTTATAATATATGTTTATTATAATGGTAATATGAAATCGGGTATTCCTTACGCCGGATATGTCTGATAAGGAGTCAGCTAGATTTATATTAGCCAAGAACGGAAGATCTGGCACAAACATAAAATTACCTATTTACTTATAGTACATTACGATACAAGTGCGAAAAAAAATAAGATCGAAACGAGTGGAGAAAAATTAAAGCACGACCGAAGGGAGTGCTCTAAATCGACATTAATATCGACATAATCTACGTTTTTCAGTTCATGTAGCATTCCGCGAAGATTTCGATCTGACATAAAATGAACCACTTCTCGCACTGCGCGTAAAAAAGCGCCATCTGTCTGTACTGAAAAATCAATATCACGTTTGCGTTAACAAAATTTACTTAATTCTAAACTGTCAATATTGAAAATATTCAATAAATATTGCTACTGGTGTTATGCTTTATGCAAGAACTAGGTATTTAGTAAGTAAAATCAAGTTTTTTTAGAATCTAATAATGCTGATGGTCACGATATTCATATACCTTTAGATATTGTCAAATCATCTATTAATTAGAAATTTATTTACGAATAAGAATTGTTTATGACCACAAAACAAAAATTTGCTTGGTTACATTTTGCATTCGATTGTGAACAGTGAATTGCGCTAAAAGGTCTTCACTATTTGAGTGAAATTAGACAGAATTATATCAAAGGCAATCCTACAAATAATACTTGTCTTGTAGTAAATATCGTTAACACTTAATAATAACCTAGTAACGTTCCAATTTACATAACCTAGGGCATACATTAATATAAAAGAAATAACACTAACAAATTAGTCACAAATTTAAGTGCTACGTCCTTCAAAAATCTTGAAACATGCCCTAATGCCCACACCTATCCATGTTTGCTCTATCGAGTGTGGTCCTTGAAATAAAGTTGATGCGTGATAAATTATATCAGCCAATATTCTGAACAAATATTGGCCCAGGCGACAGTTACGAGTAGTGTGAATGAGTTTCCTTGTGTGGTTTATCTATTTCGTGGAGTTTTCTTGGGATTTTTGGCCTAAGATTAGATTCGGTTAACTAACCTAGTGACCAGTTGGGTTTGGCTAATATCGAGATATGCATTCTGTCAAATAACTTGGGGAACGGGTGCAATTTTTTAGATATAGTTTAGTTTTACTCGGTTAAATTTAGAGTATACATATATTCTGTGGAACGTACCTACATATAAG
>JALPQI010012840.1:0-38032 GCA_025490895.1 Thaumatotibia leucotreta | reverse complement strand
ATAATAAAACATTTTAAAATCATTAATTTAAATAAGATTTGCAATGTTTTGAAACTAAAGCATGTACCGATAAAAAACTGTAAATTTCAAATAATGAAATCGGATCGGTATAGTTTGGTGGCTATAATTTCAAGCTTTGGGAATTAACCAGGAAGTCTTAACTTAGCTGACTGTAGTACTACTTTTGTGTCACTACTGAATTTCAGGTACTCACAGTACAGCTACTTCAAAACCTCTTCCAAAGTATCTTTTCCAAACATTTTTTTCTTTTTTTGTATGCAGATTTTTTAAGTTATGGGACTGATCGTAAATACATGCGGCCATTCTTCCCGTGTTCTTTAAGATATCCTTGACTTATGCATAATATCCTTGATACTTTTTGGCACTGATTTCGCTTCATAAAACTATGCCAAAGAAAATAAAATTTGTATAGGATCAAATAATTGAATGAAGACCCATAGAAAAATCACATAATATGTGACATAATTCTCTTCACAGAGTATTACTGCGCCCAATGTAGGGGTATATTTAAAAAAATATTTAGATTAACCAGACATATTGGTCACTTCTGAAGAACACGAAATCGTGCAGTGGAGAATTAAATAAAAGAGCTTGGAAAAATAGATTTCGAAGGGGTTCTGGAGAACTTGTATTGTAAATACTGAAATTGCAGTAGCAACAAAAAAGGACTAAAGTTAGCTAATTTAAGACCTCGTAGTTAATTACAAAAGCCAGAAATTACAGCTTTTTAACTATATTGACCCGATTTTTTCATGTGAATTTGCCAGTTTTTTATCGGTACACCCCTTAATGTTCTCCTTGCATTAGTCTTAACCCTTCGTATGTCTAAACACTGATCAGTGACGAGGAAACTATTAGAAAAAAATATTCGCGACACACGAGGGGTTAAGTTTGCGTTTGCCAAGTTGTTTTGCGTGTCGTGCCATGAAATCCTCGCTGTGCATAAGATTCTTTAGTTTTTGTGTCCTGTACGTAGGAAAAATGGTGACTGGATGAACAGCGGAATATATATGTACGAGATTGATCTCGAAATCATTTTTTTAGTGCGATGGTGCATTTCATTTCAAAATAGTTCAAAAGAAACAGGCTCTAGTTTTCACAATTTCTAAAATTAAACGCTTTCAAAGAAACGTTAGCCAACAATTTTTTATGTGCTTTATAAATGTTTTATTGCTTAATGTTGCTCTCAGTTCCATTCTCCGAGTACCTCTTGCCTGCGTGTCACCGACATAATTATAATCACAATACATACAAATAATAGAAACAAACTTTTCAAAATAATATCCATAAACTAGCACTATTTTATTTTTAAGCGGTTTTGTTAAGCTTTAGGGTGAAGACACATTTATCAGCATGCGTACGCATTTTGTCTATAGAAAATGTCAGTTTAGTATGGGACCGCGAGCTTTCCGCACTCGTACCTAAGCATGCTTACACGTTTCATACTAAATAGCCAATTTTATTAGACGAAACGCGTACGCATGTTGATAAGTGTGTCTTCATCCTAAGTACCCTGTTTGTTTTCTTGTTTAATGGTTTGGATAATTTGTAATGGTGTTGATTGAACAGCACGAATTCAGAAGTATTCAATGAGGTCTCCAGGATTTAGTAGATTCTCCAAGGATGACGTAGATGAGCATGTTTTCTTTTTATTTCGATAATTTTCAAAACTTTGAATTTACAGGAAAATGTTAGGTTAATTTTACTCAGAATCATGAATCATTCGATCCGAAAAGGAAAAAGATTACCCAAAAATTTCATATTTTTTCTGGATTCTTTCCTTTGTTACCGCCATACAAAGTATATAGAAAATGGTAACAAAACAAGAAAAAAATCCATGGGAAATTTTTCCATTGGAATCGAAAGAGCTCATAATTTCGAGTAGAAATGTCCCAAAATTTACCCACAAATACAAAATTATGGAAATGGAGAAAAGAAAATGCTCAGATTGGAAATTTAGCACTTTTTGAATACAAGGTTTGTTTCTATTGTTCGCAACTTCGATTAACTGCACGTATGTATATGGTCTATTTGCTTACAAAACTCACCCAAATGCGCTGGTTTCTTCGGCGCTGGGCCCTGAGAGACCGCAGCGCTGGCCAAACTGACAATTAACAACCGAGCAAAAAACTTGAACATTGTTGTACTCGTATCAAGTTGGGCTACGTAAATCGCAATATAGGTTGTCAAAAGACGCTGTCCCGATGTCGTTATCGAAGCAACTGGCGATGAGGTGACCACAATCATGCATTTATGTCGCTGATTTGTACCTAATGTTTAAACTGAGAACAGATAATATTCAGGGCATAATTTTGTTTTTGTGGTGATGACTATTGACCCGTGTAAGCGGGGTGACATAGTATTGTAGGTATCGACCGCAGCGTTTATTTTTGAATTGCTTGTTTATCTTTCTTTTTAGTTGCGACCCTCGTAATAAAGCTGACTTATAAGATATACTTATTGCTTATCACTTAAGAAAAGCTATAGTTACACAATTAACGTGGTAATTTAATAAAATGCTGAAAACCGTGTTGCAAGCTTAAATTTATGAAGGATTCGGTCACTTACGGCCACTTCCTCTATTGTCTTCTGTCCTATTTCCTAGTTCGCCCATATCCTTGAACGACCATTTCACTTTTCGTACATTTCCTAGTTCGTCCACTTCTTTTTTCGCCCAGATCCTTGAACGACCACTTTACTTTTCGTACATTTCCTTGTTCGTCCACATATTTTTTTTGGAATATTTTACAAGTGGCCAATCAATCGTTCAAGGAGGTAGTGTAATCTAGTTAATATTAAAATACATAGAAACCGTGTACATTTGGGTCTATTGCAAAAAATATGTACATAACTAAAGGCCTTCAATGAAAACATCTCTCTCTCTCTCTATAAGTTCAAAAAGAACCATGGACAATCAAACAGCTATCCGTATGGATCTATATAGACTGTGATAATCCTAATAAAATATATCTGAATAACGGTGTGGTTTTTTTTAACTTACAGAGACAGAGAGCAGATTACTTCAGTGACGGTTAATAAATCGCTACATACATTCATTGTTATTTCTTTGTGTATGTATATCTGTCAAGATGGTCACAATTGTTTTGTCTTGCATGAAAAGGTCTTTGAACTCTCAACAATCACTGTAGAAATAACACGTAGTACAAAATTCAGTTTAACTGATATATATCGATGTCCGAGTTCGAATGTAAAATATTTCCTAGATCTTCTAGAAAAGTACTTCAATAGCATAAAATCACGGAACGTTATTCTTGCCGGCGACTTTAATATTAATATTAAACAGCTAGAAGATAACAGAATCAAAGCACTGCTACAATTACTACTAGAGTACAATATTAGGCCGACAATTTTAGAGTCCACAAGGACCACTGGAACATCTTCGACTACTATAGACAATATATTTACAAATTTCGAACATTACTGTGAGGCACATGTGACCTCATGCACGTTTTCGGATCATGATGCACAAATTATAAAGATGAATATCCCATCAGGACTGGATTCTCATGAAACTAAAACTATCAAAAGGAGAACTTTTAGTCCGAAATGTATTAAAGTTTTTCAAAGTACTCTAAAAATATTGACTGGGAGTTGCAGTTTGCAAATAAGGACTGTAATGAAAAATTAGAGTTATATTACAATATGTTAAACCAATTAGTTGATGAACATTTCCCCTTTAAAAAAGTCGTCTGCAAACAACAACCTAAAAACTGGCTCACTAGAGGTATTAAAAAATCCAGTCGTAAAAAAAGGAAGTTGCAAGTAGCGACAAAAATAAATCCTAATAATAATTTATTAACTTACTTTAAACACTATAAAATGACATTTAAGAAAGTTTTAATTACAGCTAAGAAACGCTATCTCAAAAATACAATACCTAAGTAAGGCTAAAAATAAATTTAAGGCAATTTGGAACTTGGTAAGAGAAAACGCGGGTAAAAGCAAAAGGAATGAGAAGATTACGCTTAAAATAAACAACGCAATGGTTAATGATGATAAGACTATAGCTAACACCTTCAACAATTACTTTGTTAATGTTGGTAAAAGCACACTAAGTGATAATGATTACACATATATGAACATTCTTAGCAAACATGGCATTTCTAGTATTCATTCGATATTTTTAACACTAATCATAGAACCAGAAGTCATAAAGATTGTAAAAGGTCTTAAAAACACATACTCAAGGGGACCTGATAACTTAGACACAGCCCTAATAAAAACGAATATCGAAGCATTATATATTCCCTTATGCATAATTTTCAACGACTGTCCAATTAATTGAATTTTTTCAGAAATGTTCAAAAAAGCTAAGGTTATTGTTATCCATAAATAATTAAAAAATTAAAAAACACGACTGCCGTTTTAAGCGAATTGAAAACTAACAAATAATTCCTTCTTCAGGTTAATTCTTGTGAGAGTGTCTACATAATAGGCGCTTGTCTCATTACTTACTATATTTTGTTTCGGTTGCAGTCGGGGAACCTCCTTATATTTATATTTTCCGTAATGAAAGGTTACACTCTCACAAGAATTAACCTGAAGAAGGAATTATTTGTTACTTTTCAGTTCGCTTAAAACGGCAGTCGTGTTTTTTAATTTTTTAATTATTTTATTTATTTGAAACCTTTTAGTGAATCTGGAGATTCCTTAAAGTCGGATAGAATTTCAAAAACCGATTCCGAAGAGGGCTGAAACTTCGCTCCGGGGACCCGAGAAGTTCCAATCCCGCTAATTTTGGGCGATGCCGTAGGGCACGCCGCGTGAGGGCTGGAGCATTACCGGAACCAATGTAAATCTATTTTGAGCGAGTCCGCAGGGCGAGCTTCAAGGTGGGAGGCCGAAAGCCGAGCTCGCGGAGGCCCAACCGCGTCACACCGACACCGGACCGGGCCCAAGCGCGTCGAAATTTACAGCGGGCCGAAGGCCGAGCTGCGAGAAAATTGACCTACCATGCTTCTTCTTCTTCAAGCACCCCAGCATCTAAATAAACCGATATCCGTGTAGGGCCCAAGGTACGACGGGCGAGTCCACAACTCCACACAGTCCTCACAACCGTCTCTCTTAACTATTATCGAAATCGAATAATCGAACCAGAGGGCCCAACGGTTTACATCGAACTCCAGCGAGGACTGAAAGCCGAGCTCCGCGTAGGGCCAGCGGCCAAAAGCGGCAGCCAGAGGGGCGCCAGCTTGCCGAAGGCTGAGCTGCCAAAGCCCAGCACTACCACGTCAGCCGACGGAATAGTGTAACGTTAAAATGGATCCAACGATCGTTTTGACAACCTGCGAAGGCCGTAGGGCGAAAGGTCTGAATCGTCCCTCAGAGACCGCTGGCTTGCGAGGCCCGGACCACTGGAGCCAGAGTCCAGAGAGAAGACTTTCACTTAGATGGCCCAAGTGTCACTTGGAAGAAATTTAAAGCAAGGTCGAAAAAGGAGCTGCAAGAAAATTGAGCTAGCAAGCTTCTAAATAAGCCCAGCTCCACATAGGGCCGAAGGCCTGGAGCCTTCACTATCGGGGTGCTTCAAACGCGAACCTGGTGGGTCGGAGGCCCGACAAGTCAGCCCAAGCGGTACAACCGCCCTTCTTAACTGCCTTAACAATCGAAGCTAGTGCCCAGCTCTACCACACTACGTGATGAAAAAGTGTAACATGAAAACGAATCGGAGATCCGCAGACCCAACGATCGTTTCCACAACCTGCGAAGGCTGCAGACCGTGCTCCGCGTAGGGCCGAAGGCCCGAAGTGTCTCCCAAAGGGGCGCCGGCTTGCAAGGCCAAAGGCCAAGCTACCAGAGCCCAGCGCTCCTTCGCAATACGATGGAAAAGTGTAGGTATTATTAAAACAAATCTCAGGGCCGCAGGCCCAAAAATTTGTTTTGAGAAAATGCGGAGGCTAAAAGCCAAGCGCCGCTTAGGGCCAAAGGCCTTGAGCGCGGCTCGACGGCGTGCTTAACTGTTAGGGCGAAGGCCGAGCTGCGTGAGACTCAATTTACCAGGCAAACCTACCTTCCTTCTTACCAACTCCCCTGCACAAATGTTAAGGCCTAACCCAGCCCTGGAACGGTCAAACCTTCCCCCCCCCCCCCCCCTTTTAGTGTTCCTCTCCAGCCGCGCCATATCGTCTAGTGTCGTTACAATACCTCTCATGTACCTAATTTAATTACTTATAAGATATAATATATGTACCTACGTAGTTTGGGAGATACGAGACTTTAATATGGGCCGGCGTTTTTCATCCAAAATAAGTTTTTCGTACAATTTTTGTTAAGACATTTCCATTTAAAATTGTATGCGCATGCTACAACACGTATAGCAATTTTGTGATTGTATTTTTAAGGGACATTCCTCTGATATGCGAATCATATCTCGAAATCCCCAATATTTGTGAGTAGGTTACTTTTTTGATATTGTATTCTGGCCATTCTCCCCAACGCTGGCCCAATACTTGTTTGGAACTTCTCATACATCCTTGAATTTCTTCGCACATGTATGCAGGTTCCCTCACGATGTTTTCCTACACCGTAAAGCACTTTGTGTACAGTACTGGACCAAATTTTAGGTTCACACCACGATTTTGATACGAAATCGACTCTTTGGTTCATCATCATTTTTCCAGCACTTAAGCCGACACTTGTTTAAAGTAATATGTGACTGATTAATTGATTATTGAGCTATTTCTTTTTAATTGACCGTTACTTTCGAACAGTTCGGACAACCGAGGCATCTGTGGCAGCTTTTGACTGTCATGTCATCATGAAAATTCGTTTGCCTATGAATTATTATCGGATCCAATGTATAAAATTGTTCAGTTTCTATGGGAAATTAATATTAAATAGATCTTGAAATTTTGTTGTGAACACTGAAAAAAAAAATCCCCCGAAAGTGTATTTTGCATCGAAATCATGGAGTGAACTTAAACTTTTGACCGGTATCTAACTGTATATCAAATGATATATCGTACATAAGTTATTTGAAAAACTCATCGGTACGAGCCGGGGATTGAACCCACGACCGCTGCGTAGCAGCCATGCATTTTACCCCTTGACCATAAGCGCGTATGTACAATGCATCTGTTTCATACACACCTAGCGGTCAAGAAGATATTGTGTCAACTGTGACAGTCATGTCACGTCTTAGGCTTCGAAGAAAAACTTCAATAGTGCGATGTAGAACATTTCGAGTTTTCTCTTCAAACATATATTTAATCATATAACTTGTATATATATTTATAATCTGCATATAAAATGCTTTAATTTGATACCCAAATCATAGCATTTGGATGACATATTATTCTTGGCGCTTTAATTGTATTTTCATGAATCTGGCTTTTCTAAAATAAGTAACAAACATATAAGTTAAATACATATTCGCAATCGCAGTTCAAAGCTCATTATTGAATTTACAGGCCGACATATTGTTTTTTACGTGACGTCTTATATCCTATGTTACCCGCGACGTCACGAGGATTCTAATGATACCTTACGGGTGCGCCAAAGTATTTATAAAATTGCAACTTAGATTATTGGAACTCCGAAAATTTTTCTTATACAATTTAACTTCATAATGATCGGTATTTAGAATAATCTTTGTTCATAATTATCATCACATAGAATTATTTATGTTCATAATATTGTTTTTCATACATATTTTTAGTACTAACTTTTATGTTTATATAATTTTTCACTATACTTATTTTATGCTATATACAGGGTGTTTTTTTTTCGACCGTTCAAATTCTTCGTAGTGAATGTGTAGGTCATACTCACCAACTTTTACTATGGGGACAAAGTCGAAATCGCGAAAAAAAAATCAGCTGTTTCATACAAATTGGCGGCATTACGCCGGCCGAAATGTATGAAACAGCTGATTTTTTTTTCGCGATTTCGACTTTGTCCCCATAGTAAAAGTTGGTCAGTATGATCTACACATTCACTACGTAGAATTTGAACGGTCGAAAAAAAAACAACCTGTATTCTAATGTTATAGGTATTTATTTTTATCTGTACTGATTTTATGTATGAATTATTTTTGTTTAATTAAATATAAATCGTACTATTACTGTAAACTAGCTACCTGCACAAATCAGGTTGTGGCAGAGTAGGTACTGTACTAAACGGGTTCCCTCTAAACTTTTTTTATCCGAAACGCTTAGGACATAACAGACTTGGTATAATCTATTTTGGCATCAACTTAATGAGACAGAAACATCACTTGGCTTAAATAACAATATTTCGAATATTATTTTGTCCGAAACTATCTTGGCATATCATTAATTACGCCGAGTGTTATAAGACAGAAATTAGATTTGCATTTTTTTTTGGGCATGTAGCCACATGTTCGAAACTTGCCGTTTTCGTCAGGCAGAATTTGCTGTGAGGGTGAAAATTTCTGCAGTGAGCGAGCGAAGCGAGCGAACAAAACCTTCCGGGGCAGATCCGACTCGGATAGGTTAGGTTAGAAGACTAAGGCGGGAGCTTTGCTCCCGCCTTAGTCTTCGAGGTTATTTTTTTTTTAGCAACCTAGAAAGTACTCAGCTCAGTAACACAGTAAGTAACATATAGAATATTACTACTACCTCGATTATATTGAGAGGTTGTAATTATTCCTTCTCTGTTATGCTAAAACAAACTATGCCGATACTTTTTATGCACATCCAGATTATGCCTCATCATAAATAGGAGCATCGAAATTATGCTCGAATAATATTCGAACAACTCGAAATCTGCCACAAAGGAATATGCTAAAGTTGAGTATGCCACAACAGTTTTTGCACAAAGCCCATTATGACTACTGTTGCGAACGCAACCTTTTTTATATAATATCACATTCATGCAGTAGCTAAACGCACCTTCGGCTCGCCTACTATTCGGAAGCTTCTTCTAAGCTCCAATAGCAGCGCTCCACATACGCTTTCCCGCGGCCAATTAGAATTAAGTTAGAATAACGTTCATACTCGTAGTTTCAAATCTTGCAAATCACTCTTTCATCATCATCCATACCAACCACTTGTACTCAACCGTTATATTGGCACTATCTTTTGTAAACCAAAGTACCTATTGGATTATACCAAGTCTTCTACATATCGAAGTTTTATTTATACGAGTCGTCGAGGACACCTACGGCGGCTACATATGGTCCTTCGCAACCTTCAAGACAAAGGATAGACTAAGCCATCAACGGGTACATCGAGAAAGTGGACTTTGACCACACTTTGCCATCGTCATCGCTGTCTTCAGTTTCTTCGGCAAGGAGAACACGCAGCAGACTTCGCAACTAGGGATCCCAGCGTCACCGGCATAAGGGGGACGTTCGTCGGACACCCATCACATCAGGAGCTCCAGTTCCAGTACATCACATCGAACACATCGCCTGAATACGTAGGACTTGACAGAGTGAGTTCGTTCCAATTCCTTTCTTTCTCCTTCTATACCTATTTTCCTAGGAATTACGAATACATCTATACATATCAGGCACAAATCTTCATCTTAAAATTGCTTATTCTTCACCCAAAATCAACAGCTTCACATATTCCTAACCGTACATAATTACTTACAAATCATAGCTTAACTTCATATAAAATAAGTAAAAAAAGTTTTAATTTAAACGGTTTTTATTGCACCAAAAACTAGAAAATAAAAATTAGTTATAACTAACCCTAGATGCTACTTTCTGTAGATTAGCCACGTGAAACTATTATCACTGTAGTCTTCCCAAGTTGGATGCTGAAAGCCACGTTTAGCCTCTATGTCAGTGGATTAAGCGTTAATCGGAAACTTTTACCAAACTGAAATAAAAACGTGGGGCGTACGCAATTGTGATTAAGTCACTATAGTTATTTAATAACAAACATAGAAATCAACAGTTTTGTTCTGGCTTTGATAAAAGTTATTTACCTCTGTAGAAGTGTTGGAACAGATGGATGATTAATTGCAAAATTAAAGCTACAATTGCATATTTTGAACTTGTATGTTTCTTTATAATAACGCCCCACGTTTTTATTTTAGTTTGGTAAAAGTTTCCGATTAGGTAACGCTTAATCCACTGACATAGAGGCTAAACGTGGCTTTCAGCATCCAACTTGGGAAGACTACAGTGATAATAGTTTCATGTGGCTAATCTACAGAAAGTAGCATCTAGGGTTAGTTATAACTAATTTTTATTTTCTAGTTTTTGGTGCAATAAAAACCGTTTAAATTAAAACTTTTTTTACTTATTTTATTTTCAAGTTTTTAGTGCAATTGTAAAATTAATTTCCGATACTATACCTACTTATTCTAGATCAAAGATGTTGTTTGTAATATGCAATACAATTACGCATGCTAGCGTTTAACTCTCGCGCTTGAATCACGACACATATGTAAACGTAATGGACATTATTTTATGTGTAACGAGAGGGGAATCCCTACTGAATAGATATTTTTAAAAAATTCGACACTAAAAAAATGTCAGCTTGAATGCCCGAAGTGTCTCAAATGGACGTGTTATTCATACAATACCTTAGATAACAGAGATCTGACAGTAAGGAATATATCAATCAATTTGGTTCATTGAGAAAATCAAGTTTAAATTTGTATATTGTACACATTATACAAGTCGAATTTCAAGACTGTAAAATATAAACACACACTGTCAGTCGACCAACCGGAGGACCGCAGGTCTGACGTTATCGACGAGTCGAGGACGAGTCTATGGCACGCACTACGTGAACCGGAGGGGCTCAAACTCTCTGTCTATCAACCGGACGGCCGCAAGCCCGACGGCACGCCCTACGCGAACCCGAGGAGTATACTCATACTCTCAGTCTTATCAACCTGATGACTGCAGGTCCAACGGCACGTCCTGCGCGAGTCATTCACGCTGTGAGTCTATCAGCCTGAGCGCTGCAGGCCCGATGGTTCGTCCTACGTGAACAACTCACGCTGTGAGTCTATCAGCCGGAGGGCCGCAGGCTCGACGGCTCGCTCTACGCGATCCACTCACGCTGTCACTCTACCAGCTGGAGGGCCGCAGGCCCGACGGCCCGCCCTAAACGAACCACTCACGCTGTCACTGTATCAGCTGGAGGGCCGCAGGCCCGATGGCCTGCCCTACGCGATCCACTCACGCTGTCACTCTATCAGCTGGAGGGCCGAAGGCCCGACGGCTCGCCCTACGCTACGCGATCCACTCACGCTGTCACTTCATCAGCTGGAGGGCCGCAGGCCCGACGGCCCGCTCTACGCGAACCATTCACGCGGTCACTCTATCAGCTAGAGGGCCGCAGGCCAGACGGCTATCCCTACGCGATCCACTCACGCTGTCACTCTATCAGCTGGAGGGCCGCAGGCCCGACGGCTCATCCTACGCGATCCACTCACGCTGTCACTATATCAGCTGGAGGGCCGCAGGCCCGACGGCTCATCCTACGCGATCCACTCACGCTGTCACTATATCAGCTGGAGGGCCGCAGGCCCGACGGCTCATCCTACGCGATCCACTCACGCTGTCACTATATCAGCTGGAGGGCCGCAGGCCCGACGGCTCATCCTACGCGATCCACTCACGCTGTCACTATATCAGCTGGAGGGCCGCAGGCCCGAAGGCTCATCCTACGCGATCCACTCACGCTGTCACTCTATCAGCTGGAGGGCCGCAGGCCCGACGGCTCATCCTACGCGATCCACTCACGCTGTCACTATATCAGCTGGAGGGCCGCAGGCCCGACGGCTCATCCTACGCAATCCACTCACGCTGTCACTCTATCAGCTGGAGGGCCGCAGGCCCGACGGCTCATCCTACGCGATCCACTCACGCTGTCACTATATCAGCTGGAGGGCCGCAGGCCCGACGGCTCATCCTACGCGATCCACTCACGCTGTCACTCTATCAGCTGGAGGGCCGCAGGCCCGACGGCTCATCCTACGCGATCCACTCACGCTGTCACTCTATCAGCTGGAGGGCCGCAGGCCCGACGGCTCATCCTACGCGATCCACTCACGCTGTCACTATATCAGCTGGAGGGCCGCAGGCCCGAAGGCTCATCCTACGCGATCCACTCACGCTGTCACTCTATCAGCTGGAGGGCCGCAGGCCCGACGGCTCATCCTACGCGATCCACTCACGCTGTCACTATATCAGCTGGAGGGCCGCAGGCCCGACGGCTCATCCTACGCGATCCACTCACGCTGTCACTCTATCAGCTGGAGGGCCGCAGGCCCGACGGCTCATCCTACGCGATCCACTCACGCTGTCACTCTATCAGCTGGAGGGCCGCAGGCCCGACGGCTCATCCTACGCGATCCACTCACGCTGTCACTATATCAGCTGGAGGGCCGCAGGCCCGAAGGCTCATCCTACGCGATCCACTCACGCTGTCACTCTATCAGCTGGAGGGCCGCAGGCCCGACGGCTCATCCTACGCGATCCACTCACGCTGTCACTATATCAGCTGGAGGGCCGCAGGCCCGACGGCTCATCCTACGCGATCCACTCACGCTGTCACTATATCAGCTGGAGGGCCGCAGGCCCGACGGCTCATCCTACGCGATCCACTCACGCTGTCACTCTATCAGCTGGAGGGCCGCAGGCCCGACGGCTCATCCTACGCGATCCACTCACGCTGTCACTATATCAGCTGGAGGGCCGCAGGCCCGACGGCTCATCCTACGCGATCCACTCACGCTGTCACTATATCAGCTGGAGGGCCGCAGGCCCGACGGCTCATCCTACGCGATCCACTCACGCTGTCACTCTATCAGCTGGAGGGCCGCAGGCCCGACGGCTCATCCTACGCGATCCACTCACGCTGTCACTATATCAGCTGGAGGGCCGCAGGCCCGAAGGCTCATCCTACGCGATCCACTCACGCTGTCACTCTATCAGCTGGAGGGCCGCAGGCCCGACGGCTCATCCTACGCGATCCACTCACGCTGTCACTATATCAGCTGGAGGGCCGCAGGTCCGACGGCTCATCCTACGCAATCCACTCACGCTGTCACTCTATCAGCTGGAGGGCCGCAGGCCCGACGGCTCATCCTACGCGATCCACTCACGCTGTCACTCTATCAGCTGGAGGGCCGCAGGCCCGACGGCTCATCCTACGCGATCCACTCACGCTGTCACTCTATCAGCTGGAGGGCCGCAGGCCCGACGGCTCATCCTACGCGATCCACTCACGCTGTCACTATATCAGCTGGAGGGCCGCAGGCCCGACGGCTCATCCTACGCGATCCACTCACGCTGTCACTATATCAGCTGGAGGGCCGCAGGCCCGACGGCTCATCCTACGCGATCCACTCACGCTGTCACTCTATCAGCTGGAGGGCCGCAGGCCCGACGGCTCATCCTACGCGATCCACTCACGCTGTCACTATATCAGCTGGAGGGCCGCAGGCCCGACGGCTCATCCTACGCGATCCACTCACGCTGTCACTATATCAGCTGGAGGGCCGCAGGCCCGACGGCTCATCCTACGCGATCCACTCACGCTGTCACTCTATCAGCTGGAGGGCCGCAGGCCCGACGGCTCATCCTACGCGATCCACTCACGCTGTCACTATATCAGCTGGAGGGCCGCAGGCCCGAAGGCTCATCCTACGCGATCCACTCACGCTGTCACTCTATCAGCTGGAGGGCCGCAGGCCCGACGGCTCATCCTACGCGATCCACTCACGCTGTCACTATATCAGCTGGAGGGCCGCAGGCCCGACGGCTCATCCTACGCAATCCACTCACGCTGTCACTCTATCAGCTGGAGGGCCGCAGGCCCGACGGCTCATCCTACGCGATCCACTCACGCTGTCACTATATCAGCTGGAGGGCCGCAGGCCCGACGGCTCATCCTACGCGATCCACTCACGCTGTCACTATATCAGCTGGAGGGCCGCAGGCCCGACGGCTCATCCTACGCGATCCACTCACGCTGTCACTCTATCAGCTGGAGGGCCGCAGGCCCGACGGCTCATCCTACGCGATCCACTCACGCTGTCACTATATCAGCTGGAGGGCCGCAGGCCCGACGGCTCATCCTACGCAATCCACTCACGCTGTCACTCTATCAGCTGGAGGGCCGCAGGCCCGACGGCTCATCCTACGCGATCCACTCACGCTGTCACTATATCAGCTGGAGGGCCGCAGGCCCGACGGCTCATCCTACGCGATCCACTCACGCTGTCACTCTATCAGCTGGAGGGCCGCAGGCCCGACGGCTCATCCTACGCGATCCACTCACGCTGTCACTCTATCAGCTGGAGGGCCGCAGGCCCGACGGCTCATCCTACGCGATCCACTCACGCTGTCACTATATCAGCTGGAGGGCCGCAGGCCCGACGGCTCATCCTACGCGATCCACTCACGCTGTCACTATATCAGCTGGAGGGCCGCAGGCCCGACGGCTCATCCTACGCGATCCACTCACGCTGTCACTCTATCAGCTGGAGGGCCGCAGGCCCTCCAGCTCATCCTACGCGATCCACTCACGCTGTCACTATATCAACTGCAGGGCTGCAGTCCTCATAAGAAGGCTCAATGTCACCCAAAGGGCAATGGAGAGGGCTATGCTAGGAGTCTCTCTGCGATATCGGATTAGAAATGAGACCATCCGCAGCAGAATCAAAGTAACCGATATAGCTCTTCGAATCGCTAAATTGAAGTGGCAGTGGGCGGGGCTCGTTGCGCGTGGAACCGATGGCTGTTGGGGCGATAAGGTTTTTGAGTGGCGGTCACATACCGGAAGGCACAGCGTGGGTAGGCCCGCCACAAGGTGGACTCATGACCTGGTGAAGGTCGCTGGATGCAGGTGGCACAGGGCCGGTCCTTGTGGCAATCTTTGGGAGAGGCCTATATTCACCAGTGAACGTCTTTCGGCTGATATGATGATGATGATGATGATAATTAAATCCGTATATTTCTACGTAATATCTAAAGCAGTACTTCAAAATCTGCATAACGCTAAACCTAGCGGTTGTGGCAGGCAGTAACACTGGAGTATCAGATTTGAGGAGTTGGACGTTAGTATTAAATTCGCATGTTTCTACTTAAGTAATATCTAAAGAACTTCTTTAAAATCAAGATATCGATAAAAGATAAACCTTGCGGTTATTGTAGGCAGTACTGCAGCATCAGGAGTGAGGAGTTGGAAGTCAAGATCAGGCTGTTAGTATTTGATTATGCCAAACATGCTATACTTTCAATTTCACGTGTCTAACACTCTCGGTTAAGGCAAGCAGTACGTCTGCAGCATCAGGCTTTGAGGATGCAAGGATACAAATATTATAATATTGCATTGTCATGGGGACTTGATAAGAGTTCCAAATTTCATTGATTTTCGTGCAGTAGAAGTGGTCGAAAAATCGATCACAAGATTTGAAGCATCGACGACAGTTGATACGCGGTGAAGTTAATAAAAACCGTTTAAAAATAATATTGATCTTAAATTAATTGCATATTAAAAAGCCGCCTCCATTCCATATTATCATTGCCTCAGTAACATCGATTTATTCGCTAAATCATCAAATCTGCGCGCAGCTGCTTATCTACTCCGCTTCTTTTGTTCTCGCCAGTTGCATTTTACCTTGTTAGTGTTCGCACCTTATTTGACTGTATATTTAAATTTAATAGTTAATCAAAATGGCTGACACGATTAAAGAGTTAGTTAAAAAACGTGGCAGTTTAAAAGCTAAATTAACGC
The DNA here is from genome assembly GCA_025490895.1 of Thaumatotibia leucotreta. Taxonomy (NCBI): domain Eukaryota; kingdom Metazoa; phylum Arthropoda; class Insecta; order Lepidoptera; family Tortricidae; genus Thaumatotibia; species Thaumatotibia leucotreta. Next base: position 22,319 of record JALPQI010012840.1, on the reverse strand, counting down.
TGTTTAATACCTATATTAACGTGGTTAAATCGTGTGAAATATTAAGTGAGTTACAAATTACGGAGTTACAGTGCCGCTTGGATAAAATCGAGTCGGTTTATCCCAAGTTTGACGCTTTGCAGATGGAGATCGAAGCTTTGGTTGAAAAGCCTGACGACGCATATGCGGAGCGGGAGCAATTCGAAAGCCAGTTCTTTGTGTTGGTTTCGACTGCTCGACATCTGTTGAGTCCGACGGTGCAGGCGAGCGGCGGTCGCGCCGCCGGCTCCGCGTCTACGTGCTCCACGTCATGCGGAGCAGGCCGGCGGGACTTCGTTCGTCTGCCCAAGATTGACCTTCCTCACTTCGACGGGAACTATCAGCTTTGGCTCGGCTATAGAGATACGTATATTTCCCTTATTCATAATAATACCGGCATCAATGACATTAGTAAATTTCATTATCTTCGGGCATCTTTAAAAGGGAGCGCGGCCCTTGTCATTCAAAGTCTTGATTTTAGTAGTGATAACTATCACAAAGCGTGGCAGTTAGTATCCGAGCGGTACGATAACCCACGTCTTTTAATTAATAACCACATCCAGGCCTTGTTTAACCTTGAACCTATGCAACATGAGTCGAATACATTATTACGTAACATGGTGGACGTAACTAATAAAAACTTGCGTGCTCTTTCGACTTTAGGTGAACCGACCGACCACTGGGATACCTTAATAGTGTACATAATGTCTAACAAGTTGGACACTATAACTAAGCGCGAATGGGAGGAACATAGGAACCTTTTAACAGGTTCACCGACGTTGCAACAGTATGTTACGTTTTTAAATAACAGAGCCGACTTGTTGGAATCTCTTAACAACGATTGTAATGTTAGTAATTATAACAGTAACAATAATAGTTACAAACCGAAACATAAACCTCAGTTGCACTCAAATAACGAGTCACAAAAAATAGCGAGTAGCTCTTATCGCAAACCTATTGTTTGCCCTTATTGTAAACAAAATCATTTCTTATTTACTTGTGAATATTTCCGTAAATTAGATATTGATACTAGGATAAAAAATGTCAATGGATATTCCGTTTGTAAAAATTGTCTCCGGCCTGGACATTTAGAGAAACAGTGCGTCTTATCTCATTGCAAATATTGCAAAAATAAGCATAACACACTTCTACATAAACATGCCGATGACGCATCTTCCAGCACTGAGTTTCCAGTCCCAGATGTTCATTTTAGCGGCAATATTCAGGCAAACGTGTTTACCCCGGCTAAGACTTCTGGAATGTTATCCACAGCGTTGGTGCACGTGAGCGACATGAACGGTGAGCTTCGGGAGGTGCGTCTACTCCTGGACAACGGCTCGACTTCGAACCTCGTGACGCGGGACCTGTGCCAGCGGCTTGGTTTGGCGAGATACGACGTGAGAGCCACGATCAGAGGTATCAATGAACAAATTTCACACAGTAACGAGTTTTGTGATATAACGATTCACTCGCTTCATGGTGGCTATAAGACGACCGTAAATTGTCTTCTTACAAATGTGATTAACAAATCAGTTCCTGACCGCCTTGTTGATACTTCGAACATACCTATACCTACCGGCATTACATTAGCTGACCCGTCTTTTCATATACCGTCTGTCGTAGACATCTTGGTTGGGGCAGAAGTATTTTGGGAGGTATTAGGTACCGTAGCCATTAGGTTAGGGAAAAATAAACCCCAATTACGGGATTCAATGTTAGGGTGGCTAGTTGTCGGTTCCATACCTACAAATTATAAAAACACAACCGACTCTTATTTTTGTTCTTTCCTCACGCATACCGAGGAACTTAATCTTACTCGATTTTGGGAATTAGATTCGGTGTCTCCTATACATTCGATGTCTTATGAAGAGCAGGCGTGCGAGAAAACTTTCGCAGATACTACCATTCGCGATAACGATGGCCGCTTTGTTGTGACCTTACCTTTGAATGAGTCACCAGATGTACTTGGCGACTCGTATCACATGGCCAAGCGTCGTTTTTTAGCATTAGAGAAGCGACTCGCGCGCGATGTTCCCTTTAAAAACTTATATTTCGATTTTATACGCGAATATATAGAATTAGGACACATGAGTGAAAATACATCATCATCATCATCATCAGAAAAATCATATTTTTTCCCGCATTTTGGAATTCTTCGTTCAAGTTTGACTACACGTTTAAGGGTCGTTTTCGACGGGTCAGTCGTCACGACTAGTGGGAAGTCCTTCAATGACATCCAGATGGTTGGTCCGACCGTCCAAGATGACCTTCTGTCAATCTTGCTCCGCTTCAGACAACATAAGTATGTTATTTCAAGCGACGTTGAAAAAATGTATCGAGCTATACTAGTCCAGCCTTCTCAACGCTCGTTACAACAAATCATGTTTAGGTTCGATCCTTCCGATCCTTTAAAAACGTATAAATTAAATACGGTAACATATGGTACTGCTTGTGCGCCTTACTTAGCAACAAAATGCCTTGTTTCTCTTGCTGATCAATGTGAGGATGCCCGGGTTAAACGCGCAATACAGCACGACTTTTACGTAGACGATTTTTTAAGTGGTAGCGACTCCGTGGAGTCATTAGCCGAGATCAGTAAAGGGGTAGTCGCGAGACTAGCGTCTGCGAAGTTTAACCTGCGTAAATGGCAATCTAACTGTCCTGAATTGCTACAATCCATTCTTGATCACAAGGAAGACAATGATAAGGCACTTAACCTTGATAGCACGTCGCCTTGTAAAACTTTAGGCCTCTATTGGCAATCTAAAATGGACGTGTTACTTTTTTCAATAGACATTAAAGTTCCGCATAAAATAACAAAAAGAAATATTTTGTCTGTCGTAAGTCAAGTTTTCGATCCCTTAGGCCTCGTAGGCCCATGCGTAGTAGAAGCCAAGGTTATTCTGCAACGGCTTTGGACCTTAAAATGTGACTGGGACTCTGAGCTCCCACTAAACATAAAAAATGAATTTCTTGCCTTTGTGACGTCACTCACAACTTTAAACTCACTTCGAATAAATCGTTGGGCGTTTACCGATTCACCATCAGAAGTTCAACTTCATGTTTTTACAGATGCGTCCGAGCGTGCATATGGCACATCTGTCTATGTCAGAACTGTGGACGGCAGCGGAGCAGTTTGCGTTCGTCTTATGGCCTCTAAGAACAAAGTGGCCCCCCTTAAACCTTCCACAATTCCTCGGTTAGAACTTTGTGGCGCCTTGCTCGGTGCAAGGCTCTGGACAAAGATCGTTTCATCACTGACCGTGAAAGTTGATCATAGTTACTTCTGGTCTGACTCGATGATCGTGCTGGGCTGGCTGGCAGGGTCATCTAATCGTCTCAAACAGTTCGTTCGCAACCGTGTGAACGAGATTCAAGATACTACTCGCCAGCAAACTTGGAGCTATGTACCCTCAAAGCTTAACCCAGCAGATATCGTGTCACGAGGTTTGAAGGCCGACGAACTGTGCGCATCCACCCTGTGGTGGACTGGGCCAGAATTCTTACATCATTCAGTTATTCAATTTCCTCAAACGCCTAACACACATGCAGTCGATCTCCCAGAGATTTCAGTACATCACACAAACGTAGTCGTACACACAAATATAAATGACAATCTTATATCTAAACTTATCACTAATAACTCAAAATTTACAAAACTTACTAGAATCGTCGCATATATTTACAGATTTATACATAATTGCAAGAATAAAAATAATAAAATCACTTCAAACTTAACATATTTAGAGATAAAAGTAAGTAGAATCAAGTTACTGCAATTTGCACAACAGGAAATGTTTCCTGAAGAGTACAAACTCTTAGCATCAGGCAGGCCCTTGCCACATAATAATCGCCTCCTGTCGCTGACACCCTTCTTAGATGACCAAAAGTTAATTCGTGTCGGTGGTCGTCTTAATAATGCTAATTATAGTTATGACATTAAACATCCCATTTTATTGTGTAGCAGTATGCTTAGCCAAGTTGCCAATCGCTAGCGCTTGCTAGCGCATCATAGTTTTCCCTCTCTGTCACTCCTTCATATTAGTGCGACAAAGAGGGAAAACTACGATGCACCAGCAGGCGCTAGCGATTGGCAACTTGGCTAAGCACCCAGACATCACTTCACTAAACTTCTTTTTGAGATGCAACACATGGCCTTATTACACGCCCCGCCTCAGTTGCTACTAGCAAGTATTCGGCAAACCTATTACCCTCTCGGAGGTAGGAACCTAGCGCGCCATCTAGTGCACAGGTGTGTACGTTGCATTAGGTTCAAGGCTAAGCCTTTTCAAATGGAAATGGGCAATTTACCTACAGATAGGACACATTTAGAATATCCATTTTTACACACAGGGATGGATTTCGCCGGACCAGTGCTGATAGCTGACCGAAAGGGTAGGGGTAGTAGAACAATAAAATCATATATTTTAGTTTTTGTCTGTCTTTCAGTCAAGGCCCTTCACTTGGAACTTGTTACAAGTCTGACGAAAGAATCGTTCCTCGCTGCTCTCCGCCGCTTCGTGAGCCGTCGGGGGAAGCCTCAAACTCTGTACTGTGACAACGGTACTACGTTTGTTGGGGCATCAAACGAACTCAGTAACTTTCTTAAATATAATCATGATAAACTGCAGTCAGGTATGGCAGAAAACCATATTAACTTTAAATTTAGTCCGGCTTACTCACCACATTTTGGCGGCCTTTGGGAGGCCGCAGTGAAATCAACAAAATATCATCTTAAACGCATTCTTTCTCTTACTCATTTAACATATGAAGAGATGAACTCGTGCCTAATATGTATTGAAGGTATTTTAAATTCTAGACCCTTAACGCCTTTATCTTCAGACCCATCTGACCTTACATACCTATCGCCCTCTCATTTCCTCATTGGACGTTCTCTTCTATCAGTCCCGCAAGGATCTCTGACTGAAGCCAATATCTCTCGACTTGAGAGATTTCAGAGAGTTGAAAAGCTCAAGCAGCACTTCTGGTCCCGCTTTTCTAATGAGTATGTTACTCTCCTACAGCAGAAGACCAAGTGGCACACCTCAATGGATCAGCTGCAAGTCGGGACCATGGTCCTGGTCAAGGACCGCGCACTTCCACCTCTTCTGTGGCTGCTGGGACGCGTCACGAAGCTGTACCCGGGCACGGACAACGTCACCAGAGTCGCTGACATCCGCACGAAGAAAGGCATCATAAGAAGAGCGTACAACAACCTTTGTCCTCTTCCAATCACTTAGGCGTGCCTCTTAACTTCATTCGTTCTTTCTGTTTTTAATTTACTTTATATACCTTTTTTGTTGAGTCTCTCAACGCCCGGGAGTATACGTCCGGTTCGAAGGACCATATGTAGCCGCCGTAGGTGTCCTCGACGACTCGTATAAATAAAACTTCGATATGTAGAAGACTTGGTATAATCCAATAGGTACTTTGGTTTACAAAAGATAGTGCCAATATAACGGTTGAGTACAAGTGGTTGGTATGGATGATGATGAAAGAGTGATTTGCAAGATTTGAAACTACGAGTATGAACGTTATTCTAACTTAATTCTAATTGGCCGCGGGAAAGCGTATGTGGAGCGCTGCTATTGGAGCTTAGAAGAAGCTTCCGAATAGTAGGCGAGCCGAAGGTGCGTTTAGCTACTGCATGAATGTGATATTATATAAAAAAGGTTGCGTTCGCAACAACTACATAATTTATGTTATTCATAAAAGAATTATACCACAACAGAGTGAACCTAATGGGAAAATGTTTATAAATAAACAATTTATTTCAAATAACTTTATGAGTATAGATTAATCTACTTGACGACTTTAGGAGGATAAAATTTCGAAATAAAAATCGTTATGAACATTGTAGGTAGAAGTATAATTTTTAGTAAGAAAAAAAGTATGAGAAAAATTTTTCGGAGTAATGATGATTATAAGTAAAAAACGGTATTAGTAAAAATATTCGAAGAAAAAATTGTATAAGTGCCAATATGGACCCATACCTTACACTATTAAAAACGGTTAAGTAGTCGTGAAGATCTGCGCGTTTAAAGAAAATATGAAACATACATAGGGGCTGAACACGTATACTCTCCTTTTGGCAGTCGTTTAAAACAAAGTCAGGACGTCCTTCTTATTAATCTTGATTCTACATGTTCACAATTCCACAGATTCCCAATTCTACATAATTTAAATTTTACAGAATCTTGATTCTACGTGTTCTCAATTCCACAGATTCCCAATTCTCCATAATTTAAATTTTACAAAATCATGATTCTACATATTCACAATTCCACAGATTCCCAATTCTACATAATTGATATTCTACAAAAGTTCAATTCTACATATTCGTAATTATACAGACTCCCATTTCCACAAACTCCCAATTATTGAAATTCTAATAGGCGGTTCTGCCTATGGACAATTTTAGTTTACAACAAATAAAACGAGTGTGAATAAAATTTAAACTTATTATTTAATCACTCAACAAAACCTACTCTTAATAAAAATCAAACATATTCTTCTTTTTAATGGATCTGTGCCCAAAACGTGAACTAGGAAAATTTACTAGTTCATCTTTTAGGTTGGATTCCAATACATGAATTCAGCATCAATTTAGTTCGTTCATTTAATGAATGTTATGCCCAAAACATGAACTAACTAAATTGATTAGTTCAAGTTTTAGGTAGCAGTTTCTAAAATGAGCGCCTCAATTTTATAAAAAAAAATCTAATTTTGGGTTTTAAATACTGTAAAACAATTCTATATTAATACTTATGCATTTACAATAGGGGCAAAGTTAAACTGTTCTCTCAAAATGCTACTTTGGCCCTTCGTGTTCATCTAATGGGGTCACATCGTTCAAATATTGGGCACATTATACTGCCTTTATACTGGTTCATCTATTGGGGTCAAATCGTTCATAATTAGGGCACTTCGTTCAAGTACTGAGTATTTTGACCCCTTTTCGGATTAAATTATTTTTATAAAATTACTGGATATAATAATACGAGGCCCGAAAATAGCTTATTCTAAAATCAATGAAATGCAGCATCATATAAAAAAATTTAAATAGTTAGAAATTAGTTACATCATATAGAAAAAAAAGTCAAAGTTTAGGAAGTTGCTTAACTATTCATCTATTGGTGACTTTACCCTACATTTATTTTCAAATATGGCCGTACTAATAGTACAATCTGTAGGACTGTAAATCTGTTGGACTGGGAATCTGTAGAATTGGGAGTTTGTGGAAATGGGAGTCTGTATAATTACGAATATGTAGAATTGAACTTTTGTAGAATATCAATTATGTAGAATTGGGAATCTGTGGAATTGTGAATATGTAGAATCAAGATTCTGTAAAATTTAAATTATGTAGAATTGGGAATCTGTGGAATTGTGAACATGTAGAATCAAGATTCTGTAAAAGTTAAATAATGTAGAATTGGGAATCTGTGGAATTGTGAATATGTAGAATCAAGAATCAAGGTTCACGTTTTGGGCACAGATCCATTAAAAAGAAGAATATGTTTGATTTTTAATTAAGAGTAGGTTTTGTTGAGTGATTAAATAATAAGTTTAAATTTTATTCACACTCGTTTTATTTGTTGTAAACTAAAATTGTCCATAGGCAGAACCGCCTATTAGAATTTCAATAAATATGAAGCTCTGTACTGTAACGGAAAAATAAGAAAAGATTGATCATTTTGAAGGATGCTAATCTGTAGAGTTAAAAAATTTAACCAAAGTTTTGCATCTGAATACAAAAAAGCGGCTCTGTTTTATAATAGATAATAAATAAACTAAAGAATCTGTACAGTTAGGAATCTGTATAATTGGGATACTGTACAGATAAGAAACTGTGGAATAAAGAATATATAGAATTGGGAACCTGTGTAATTGGTTATCTGTTAAATTGGGAATCCGTAAATTAGAGAATCTGTAGAATTGGGAATCTGTATAATTGGTTATCTGTTAAATTGGGAACCTGTGTAATTGGTTATCTGTTAAATTGTGAATCCGTAGATTAGAGAATCTGTAGAATTGGGAATCTGTATGATTGGTTATCTGTTAAATTGGGAATCTATATAATTGGTTATCTGTTCAATTGGGAATCCGTAGATTAGAGAATCTGTAGGATTGGGAATCTGTAGTCATGGGCCTAAACCTTGAATATGTAGAATCAAGATTCTGTAATACAAATCTGTAGAACTGGGCCTAAACCTGTTTAGCTATTTCATGTAGGTATTTATTGTATTTCTATGTTTTTTATGAAATAAAAGAAACTCTAGTGTTCGACCATTGGTTTTCTTTCGTGGATTCCATGCAAACGCAAGTTTGCGAACGGCCTTACGAAGGACGCGCTCGAAATGTGTGAGTCACTTCGGATGTAAACAAAGTAGAAGATCCGCGGGGAAATACGCCGAATCCGATGTAAACAAAAATATCTCCTTTTTACTAAGCTTTCGATGACGTGACAAAAATTTGGATGTAAACAGTTTTGAACCTGCCCGATATGCGTCGCCATACTTAAACTAATTCTACGTATTTTAAGTTTCATTAAAAAATAGTAGGTACATTACGATACAAGTGCGGAAAAACTTAAATTCTAAGCGAAAGGCAATAATATATCACGACCGAAGGAAATCGACATGAGTTACGAATTTCCTCTTCGCACGTGTATCGTATGACGTTTTTCAATACAAATAACCCTCAGAAGTTTCGACCTGACAAGAAATGAACCACTTCTCGCACTAGTACAAAAAAAGCACAATCTTTACTGTAAATAAAAATTAACTGAATTGAAATCTTGCGTTATGTTACCCTGCATGTATAAGTAACATAAGACTGAAGGTGCCATGTAATAGGTGAGTGATGAGCTCTAGTACTTTTACTTATAAATTATAACTAATATTTAATGAGGACTATCAAATATAGTTTTATGTAACCCTTGTTTAAGAGAAGTCAAAAAAGGTGAGTGGCGTGGGTAACAATTTGAGGCGAAGCCGAAAATTGTTGTGAAAGACGCCACGAGCATTTTTTGACTCAGTTAAACAATGTTGCATACAACACTTTTTCTACGACCACACATTTATGTTTAAATAAAATTGTAAATTTGAGAAATATTCTGAGACAAACAAAATTTTCAAGTTCAACAAATCATCAAGGTCGGGCGGGAGACGTCAAAATTAAAAAAGAAAGCTCCTCTATGGTTTACTGTTCATGAGATTTTTTTTAAATTAGGTTGGCAGCCATGTATTTCATTAAGTCTTGTCGACGAGGTGTCTTGCAAATGCAAAAAACGCACTGTAAACCCTAATGCGTTTATAGGGAATAGACAATACAGACTTATCTTGACAGCTGTAAGGTAGGGGCTTAAAGGTGTGTTCACGACCATGTAAGTGACAAATAAAAGTACGGGTAGAAAAAATATTTAAATTTTATCCCTTTTCAGTAAGGTATAGATTTCGATTTGATTGATTTGCTTTTGAGCCGTGTGGCCACGGCAGTAAGAATACATTTGTCACCACCCCAACCCCCACTCTTCCCGTGGGAGTCCTAAGAGTCGAATAAGGAATTTAAATGTCATTGTGTATCGAAGATTGATGACGGGCATCAGCGTCATCATAGGCGACACCCTATACCCTACTGTGATCGCCAACCCGCTTATCCAGCGTGGTTATTATGGGCATTTACCCAAATAACCACGCTGTATAAGCCCATAGGACGTATAGGAGGCCTTGGTTCAACAGTGGTCTAATATAGGCTGATGGTGTGTGTGTGACTTGTTTTTTATTGTAATATCACAAGTAGGTTATCCTGACGACTACAGAGGCAGCGTCGCCGCGCGTGACGTTTATCTTGATTCCAAAAATATAGGCCATAAGTAGAATATTGCAACTAAGCGAGCAATAATATATATATGTATGTCACACTTCAGGTTTTGTAATGTAAGATTTTATTAATACAATGTCGTAACAGAGGTGCTTACCGTAGAAAACATCAACTGCGAAAAACTGCAAGGTTGTCTAAGCCGTCTCGGGATTCGAACCCGCTTGCTCTAGATTGTCGCTTCTTCCGGACTGTGACACTTCAATCCCTTAGTCGACTCTTAGGGTGCGGCTCCACTGACGCGGAGAGGAGCGGAGATGTGCAAAATTGACCAATTACATTCTTCAAATCCAAAATTCGAAACACTGTCATGCGGTCTCATTGGCCAATTTTGCACATCTCCGCTCCTCTCCGCCTCAGTGGAGCCGCACCCTACGACACCCTAATGCGTTTATAGGGAATAGACAATACAGACTTATCTTGACAGCTGTAAGGTAGGGGCTTAAAGGTGTGTTCACGACCATGTAAGTGACAAATAAAAGTACGGGTAGAAAAAATATTTAAATTTTATCCCTTTTCAGTAAGGTATAGATTTCGATTTGATTGATTTGCTTTTGAGCCGTGTGGCCACGGCAGTAAGAATACATTAGTCACCACCCCAACCCCCACTCTTCCCGTGGGAGTCCTAAGAGTCGAATAAGGAATTTAAATGTCATTGTGTATCGAAGATTGATGACGGGCATCAGCGTCATCATAGGCGACACCCTATACCCTACTGTGATCGCCAATCCGCTTGCCCAGCGTGGCGATTATGGGTATTTTCCTCCTAATACGTTTATACGCATAGTTAATAGGAGAGGCCCACGTCCAGCAGTGGACTATCATAGGCTGATGATGATGAGTAACAATTCTTTTTAAGGACGGAATGGAAAACTAGAGGGGAATACTTCGCCCAGCAGTGGGACACAAAATGCTAGGTAAATAAAAATAGGGTCCAAGTTTTTAGTATATGTCATTTTTATTTTTATCATCAACGCAGCAGACGCAAGTCAAGATTAGACCAATCAGGTTGGTAATTAAAAGTAAAACGGATTACTTATTAATATTCATCAGGAAACCTGTCTGACGTCGGTCTTAGATTATTTACACTCCAAAAACTGGATATTTCACTGCGTCAAAGAGATCGGAGGGGCTACCACCATCTACTAATGCGATTCAGTTTAGGACCTAAACTGAATGGCGATGTGTCATCATGTGTCAGTTCCATACAACAACTGTCAAAAACTGACAAGCAGAACCCAAAACTGAATCGCATTTAAGAGGTGGTAGCCCCCAATAGGGTAAAAGGGTTGGGTGGTGTCCCGCACCTTACGATGTCTCGTAAGTCGATGTAGCCAGAATTATTTTTTACTTTTTAATTCCAGCGTAGTTTTGAATCCTGTTTTATTTTTTTGCGTTTTTAATTAGAAATTAGCAAAATCAATACATTTAATACATCGTTTTAATACTTTTTGTTCGTGAATTTAATAACATAATCACCAAATCGAAATTAATTTATTTAAAATAATACAATCATTTTACATGTAGTTTTCAAAATATACAATCACGTCCATTACAAAAATAACCCAAATAATTTAAATATACTATACAATAAAAACTAACTTAAAATAACAAACTAAAACTAAAACTATACTAAAAACCCTGCTGCGCCACGCCTGGTCCAAAAGTCCCCATCACGCTCGCTGCGTTACCACGTTGTACAGCGATGGAGACTTGTTGAACCAGCCATGAACCAGAACGTGGGTCACCACCCCTCTCCCTCAACCGCCTACCTAGCACCCTGAAAAATTCACCGGCCTCGTGACACCAGGGCCCAGCCGTTTCGATGGCAATGGGCACCAAGTCATTCGTGACCCCCAAGGCAGAGTATTTGGCGTGTTTATTCCTGGCAGCAGTTTCCGCCGCCGAGCCCGCTGACCTGACAGTGTGCCTCAAATGCGACGCAGCAAATGTACTGACACATGTTGCGTCCCACAGTAGGCCTCTGCGCCAGGGAACCAGTGTAAGCCCGTCGGGTCTTTTCCCGTCCAAACGAGACAAGCCCGGTGGCTCCAGGACACATGGAACCTTCGCTGCCACTAAAGCCCGACGAACAATTTCGTTGATCGAATGGTGCCTAGGGAAACGGCCGGCGCACCTCTGGCAACTAAGCCCATGGTGGCCGTTCTCCTCCACCATCACCCCACAAATATATCGATGCGCGTTACACACCTTGCTCCCCAATCTCAACGCCACCGCAATTCTCAAAGAATCATTGTCCAGCAGTGTACCCAGTTGTGGAGACGGCAAGGCATGCAACCACGCACCCGCCTCTGGTTTTGAAACAGCCCTTAGACGCGCCAAGTCGGCTCCCGAGACTCCGCTCTGCAAATGTTCAAAAGCCGACTTACAAAGGATATCATCCCACCCTCGCTGAGCCAACAAGCATTCTGGGCGCTCATCGCTTTGACACTTAGTGGCCCACGCCGCCAAAGCCTCGGAAACGAACGGCATACTGACTTTGCCATTCTCAACCGACAGGATACGCGCCACCAGATCTGCTGAGCCATGTGCCGAAGCCAAAAAGCCACCAGCCCAATGTCCTGAGCTCGACGGACCCCAAGACCGCCATACCGAACAGGCAAGGACGCCTGGAGCCACTGATTGTCACTTAGACAGACATTAAGCAATGACTCCAATGCAAGTTTCAGTGTGACGTCAAGTGCACGCACCTCCTCTTCGAAAAGCCAAGTTGGAGCCGTCCGCAACGAGTAAACCATGCGAGGCAGCGAGAAACAGTTTCGCAACAGAATGAGGGAGACGTGCCCAGATAGATGAGCCAACCGCTCCCCTACCTCCGAAAGTGCCTGCCTTTTGAGTTGCAGGATAGAGCTGACACCCTCGGAAATCGACCTCAATCACCTCGGAATCACCAAATTAAAAATTTTAAAAACCGACTTCAACCGGTTTCTCCAAGATTCCCGATTTGTTTCCATCATTGGTTTCCTCCAATCCTACTTTCTGAATGCAAATTCTTGTAAATGAATGAAAATCACCAAAAGCGCCATACATGTACCTATAACATTTGAAGAGATCCCCCAAGATCCCATCATCAGACCGCAACTTGGTGCCAACGGGACCATCTCGGGGTAATACACGTTCGATCACAAAAAGAAATTTTAAAAACGGTTCACTATTCTCGGAGATATCGGGTAACATACATACAACAAAAAAAAAATTCAGTCGAATTGAGAACCTCCTCCTTTTTTAAAGTCGGTTAAAAATTGAGAATTGATAAGGTGCAACATTTATAATTAACACATTTAGTACTGCTTTTTTCAATCCCCGCTAAACAGTATTGTGTTTAATAAATGTTAGGCTGTTAGCTCTATCTTTTTTTGACTGACCTGAGAAGGATGATAATAATTTTAACTAACGGAATGAAAAATGAGCCCTTAATTTATTTGTGTAAGGTTGAATAACATAATGTTGACAACGGTTGCATCTTTCAAAAGTTAATTAATAGTTCTGTTAAGTATAATTTATAAGAACATCCTATATCCCATTAATTTGCGTCATAAATGTCATAATGATGTAATCGGCACCATAGTTCCGCTGCCAGCCTATGAATTTAAATGCTATTTTAATTAATATCTTTAAGCACTCGTCGCAACACTTTACCAGACGGACTTTTAGGTATATTGTCAATGAACGACATTTCTTTAATCTGTTTATAAGGTGCTACTTTCTTGTTAACAAATTGCATTATTTCACTATCAGTTACATTAGCTGCGTCTTTGAGCATTACAAAGGCTTTGGGTCTTTCTCCCGAATAGGGGTCCGGAATACCGATGACTGATGCGTCTAGCACTGCCGGGTGCTGCTTAATCAAGTTCTCCAGCTCCGCAGGTGGCACTTGGTATCCTTTGACCTGGAATTTAAAACAATATATTACTGTCTTGTTCAAATTCCGGCGAGGGCATTATGTGTGTATTTATTTATCACAAAATATTTGTTCCTTGGTTGTGGCTGCCTATACAGAACTAGTCTAGATGTCTGTCTCTATTAAGGAATCTATAATCATGCAATTATATACAGGGTGGCCCATTCAAATCGGTCAGTATGGGAAAGACTGAAACTATAAGACATACGAAGATTTGTTCTTAGGAACCATGTCACCGATTTTGATAAAAAGAAAAACTGCATTCATACATTTAAAAAATAAACTGTACCCAGCCAGGGAATCGACCCGGTTGTTTTGAAAAAAATAAACATACACTACTTCTATTCAGATATCGTTTGTGTAGGTCTTAAGCAGTAAATGTCTCTAAGAAACATGATGTCTAAAATGAATGGAATTCATTGTTTTCACGTACTTAAATTTATTTTACTAGGTGTTTATTGTGTAAATCTTAAGAAAAAAAAACTTTTTTCTTTCATTTTTATCAACGCAGTTTTTCTTATTATCAAAATCAATGACATACCTAATGGTTCCTAAGAATAAATCTTCGTATGTCTTATAGTTTCAGACTTTCCCATACTGACCGATTTGAATGGGCCACCCGGTATATCGTTGCTTGGTATGTACCTACATCACAAGCCTTAGTTGCTCTTGAACCCTTTCAACTATGGTTATTATCAACTATTTTTGTCCCACTATGTTATGTAAGTATACATAGATCGAGTCCAAAACACCACGCTGCGCTCCGAGACCCAAATCCTTGATGTGGCTAGGAAGGCGACCAAGCTAAAGTGGAACTGGGCTGGACACGTCTGCCGGATGCCTAATGAGTTGTGAGGCAAAATCACCACAGAGTGGGAGCCCAAAAACTAGAATCGAGCATCTGGTAGGCCACGCCGGCGATGGCGGGATGAACTGGACGCGTTCTTGAAGGAATGGCCAAACACAGCGCTTGACCGGGATCAGTGGAGTGATTGGGGGGAGGACTTTGCCCAGCTATGGGACACGACAGGCTCCAAATAATAATAATAATATGTTATGTACACCTTTATGAGCTCCTTTAATCTATCAGCAATGATGAGGCGTCCCTCGCCATCGATGGAGGCCAGGTCCCCCGTCCGCAGCCAGCCGTCGTCTGTGAGCACCTGCTTGTTACCCTCGGGATTGTCCTTGTAGCCCTTCATTACATTTGGCCCTTTGATATACAATTCTCCAACCTGAAATTATAGGACAATGTGTCTTTAAGCCCATAGGAAACAACAAATCGGGGCTCAACGTGAAACATGAGAGGCCTTTGCCCAGTGGTGGGACACTAATCATCATGATCATCATTATCTCGATCATAAGACGTTCTACCACTTTGTTGGCATGATTAATATTTATCACCTATAGATATAGAGTAATATGTATACCTGTACCAGATTGCAGCTTTCTAGTACTAACGGCCACTGAGCTATGCTGCGGACAGACGGCCAGACCAGTTAATAATGTAAGTGTATGTCAAAGTGTAGAACATAGAAAGTGCGGAAGAGATCAGTAAATTTTTAAAGTCAGACTCAACAAAATTGGTTTTAATAGGCGCGTAGGCATCCAATGCATCATCAATCAATATGAAGATTGGTCTAAGGCAAACGGCGGTGAGCAAATCCATAAGTTGGGGCGAGATTCCGATGCCGGAACTCCTCTCACACGTATGGTTTTCGCTCCACCGTTCGCGTTACACTAAATATCGCCGCCGCCGGTCGTCTATGACCAATCTCGTGGCCATCCCATAAGACACTTACCTCATTAGGGCCTAAATTTCTCTCTTGTCCATCCACGCTTATAATCCGTAATTTTACATTGGGTAGGGCACTGCCCACAGTCGTGTAGTCACGTGACCCCAGGGGGTTCGCAGTGGCCAGAGGCGAGACTTCTGTCAACCCGTAGCCTTGCGAAAATTCAACCTCGCGCTGTAATTAATTCTCTTTTTTAATAACTGAGCATTACTCAAAAAGTTTGTACGTTTGGATCACCTCTTCGAAATTGATAAAAATTGGTAGGCTGGTCAATGATGCTGAGCAAGATCGACCATATTTTCCCAAATGTTCCAAAGCTAGCCTACCATTTTTTATCAAAAACGTATCGAAGTCGAAGACGTGATCCAAATGTACACACTTGCAAATGTATGCATTTTTTGAGAATTGCTCAACTATTATCAAATTCTGTAGGTATATTTTATTTTACTCGTATTATCATCATTGACGTTTATAAAATTCAGGTTCAAACAAAGTTATGATCTACATAATTATTTCATTTATACAAGGTTACTCGCTGGATAAGGACTGAAATTCTTAATAGAGTTTCTTCTCAGGTATGTTCCAATAATATTAAACTATTGAAAGTGTAAGAAACTATAGAATAAATTGAAACATAATAGTAGCATACTGTGCCTCTACATCGTCATTCGTAATCATCATAAAATTAAAGTGGCACTTGTGGCATGTCGTGACATTTTTGTATGGCTCCTGGATTGAGGCGTTATAGCCACCGCGACTTCTATGTCTGGTCATGTGTTACTCTATGATCTAACTAAACTACTCTGTAAGCTCCCTCGGATTAAACTGGTGCTATTTGTTCTAGTAAATACCTTCGCTTTGGCAAACATCTTATCGATATCGGCACGAGCCAGGGGCGCAGCACCGCACATCATGCAGGTGATGTGGTCGAAAATCTCGGGAGTCACATGGGGATGCGAACCGAGGAACAGTACTGGAATTACAACGTTTCAACCAAATTAATAACGTAGCCAGCCACTAATATTAAGATACCGTGTAACTTCCTACCCCTTCAGTTAATTTCATGTCTGGCAACTTCAAAAAAAAAAAAGAGAAAACATAAATACCGAAAATTGCTATTTGGGCGCATAATGTGCCACACCACACTGTCGAATGTAACATCGTACTGGGGCAAGTTGAAGGCAAGCACTCTAGCCTCCTAAGTCGTCGTGTACAAAATTTTGTACATATTCCAAAAAATTTTTTTAACTTTTATTAATGAAAAAGTTCTAAATTCAAAAACTAAGCGAATGTCACTGGATCTTAGGAGGCTAGAGCAAGAACCTCAGCAAGATAGTCGAATCCGAACCCATTAGACAAGCGTGTGGCTCCATGCAGAATTGCAGACTGGCAGTCTACATAAGACATAAGCCTTGATCGAAATAAATTGTGAGACATAGAAGTTTAGTTTCAGGTAACAAATGAATTCTGCCATGAGAGAACGACGAAGAAGGAGAAAATATATGTATAATTAGGCGAAGTTTTAAAAAAAAATGGCTAAAATCATTAAAACGGCCTCAACCCAAATATAATTATGGGTTGACTATAATTTCTAATGAAATAATTATCATAACAATCAAATCTTGAGCTTTCCTCTGAAAATTGATTATGTACATTAGTTGTAGAGCGCATTTTTTTCACATTCAGAGAATAAATTTTTTTTTTGGCCACTAGCATTGAATTAAACATTTGTTTATTCGTTTTATATGTATTTTGTGCAATAAAGTGCCAAATAATCAAAAGAGCAACTTACCAATAGGAGGTGCAACATACAAAATGTTAATTTTGTTATTCTTCATAGCCTTGAGGAAGGTGTCGGGTTGGAACTTCGGCAGCACCAGCAACTTGAGGCCGACGCACAGCTTGTGCAGCATGGCGATTGTGAGGCTGTAGCTGTGGTACATCGGCAGAACCACTAGCTGGTTCTCTTGGTAAGGAGCTGAAGATAAACATAATTATTATATTACGAGTACCTACCCAAGCTAAGTGCATATGGCAGATGGGTAGTTCTCATATAGATTTGTGAGTTGTCTCACTCATGCGAACAGAAAGCTCGACGCAGGGCCTGTTTCACAAATAAGTATCATAAGGTTGGACTTCCAGGGAACCCTTAACTTTCGAACATGGTCGCGACACACCTGTCAAACTAAATAAGAATTACTTCTTTTTTATTATTTTTTATTTTAAATAGGTTTACTCATGGCCACAGACTAGCCAAGGACAGAGACATGACCTATGATGGAGTGAGTTTGCCCAGAAGGTGCCTATTCACACTTGACTTGAAGGTTGACGGGTTATGTGATCTCGGAAATGCCTGCCGGCGTCATGAATGAATGATGACGCCGCCAGGGATTTCCACTCCTTGGCAGTACGCATTAGGAAAGAAGACGCAAAGCGCTTTGTACGAACAAATGGAATATCTACCAAGTAAGGGTGGAACCCGGCCGTGCGTCTACAATTTCGATGGTAAAATGGGGATTACCCAGATAGACGGACGGACAGAGTCGCACCATAAGTCAATTTTCAGAGACCACCATTCCTTTTGTACCTTTTTGGTACGGATCCCGAAAAACATAAAGAATTAATCATATGCTGTACGATTAAACTACCAACTCACCATCAGGAATATAATGCTTCAATTCCGAATCCTGTTGTGCACAGTTCGCTACAACATTCAAATGAGTCAACTCCACCCCTTTCGGCAGCCCCGTAGTCCCGCTGGAATACGGCAAGAACACGACATCACTTGACTTCACTTTAACTTTCTTCAAAATATCTAGATCTATGTGATTATCTTCTGTTAACTCTTTAAAAGATACCGTGCCGTCCTTTCGAGTTGCTCCTGAATCTAAACAGATGATTGGTATTTGCTTTTTGCTGAGTACCAATGCTTCTCTTACTGTTGCGATAGTGTCAGGGTGAGCAAAAATGAGTTTCAATCCCGATTGCTGGATTTGGGTTTGTATTTCATCTGTAAATACATGATTTTTTTATGAAGCTTCAATTAAATAGTCAAAAAGTGTTGTTTTTTGCTCGGACTTTTATACAAAATGTATTACGTACTTTACAACTCATGAAACGGCTACTGGACTTAAAAAGAAAGTTCTCAATGCTACCTTGCGAGAGAATAATAAAATGTATAATTTTCTAAAGCACTTTTATATTATCCCTTTCCGACCGGTTTGATATAATCCTGCAAATTACTTTGCAAAAATCCTGTCACCAAGTAAATTGTATTTTCGAGCTCAAACCTATACCGATCGAATCTGCAGACACTAGCCGACACGTAAAATTAGCAAATACCTTAGGGCGGCCGCATCAGTCAGTCGCAAGACAGCGTTGAAGATGGCGATGTATTTTGGTGGGAGTAGGTGCACATGTGAGTTCGTAATTTCGTATATTTGCGGTAACAAACATTCTATTTATTGAGTGATACTTACTCTTAAAGAGTTAAACGTTTTTATTTAGCACAAATTAGAATAAAATTAAGTGATTTTGTGTAAACAATATGCCCGTAAATAATAAGTGCACAAAATTGTAGGTTCGGACGGAGCTCGTCATAAATATTTGCACGGATGTGCATAATCGGTCTTTGCGCATAAAATGAAACCAAGAATAATAGTCATATGTTTTGAAGAATTGGTTACATATTTCGTCTAATTCGTTAGGTATATATTTCATCGTATTTTAATTAGCGTATCCAAGGAACTGGGTTAATAATATCTTGTATTTTCATCTTTGTTAGGCACTCCATAGTTGTCCATACCTAATATCTCTCGAATTGCTTTGGCCTTGCTATTATGAATGTTGCTCTTTTGAACTCTTCTTAAGTTTTGCTTATTCGTGGATGAATGAAGAAAACACATTGAAGAAGGACGTCCAATCTTGATAGTTTCCGGTAAACTTTGCTATGTCTATCTTCGGAAGCTTCACATCATCACTAAAGCTAGGTGCGAGATTACTGCTAATTCTGCTTGTGCACGACGTAGTACTTTCTAGCATAAGCTTTTTAAGTATTTAACCACAAATAATTTCTTGTTTGGCTATTAAAACCCGTTAATTCCGTTCACATCTTTAAATCTATTGTTGAATTACTGTGGAAAACTCAATGTGTAGTAAATATCGTTTTTTTTTCTTGTGTGAATATGTATAATGTAATGTAATTTAGAGATTCTTCGTTTTTCCCAGTCAGTAAAAGTATATATTGCAAATAGTACTGGTTATTACACGTCGACTCCAAAAAATCGTCGCTTTAATCCATTCATCATATTATTATTAGCATTGATAATACATTTTTATCTTCTCGAAATCATGAAGTGAAAATTTTGATTTCTATTTTCTAATTTACCGTCTAAAAGTAGCTTTCACATTTAAAACTCGTTTATTTACGTTTGACATCCATCGTTGGGTCACCAATTTACATAGGTGTGCGAAAATTCAACTCAATCTGCCCAGTAGTAGTGTCGGAGTAAATCGGTTGTAACAGACGGACAGATGGACACGCCAGTGATCCTATGAGTTCTCCGTTTTTTTTCTTCTTGTGGTACGGAACCGTAAAAATATAAGATCGCTTATAATAGGAAGTTTTTTCATAAATAATGTGTTTTATTAATGTTTTTATGCAATACTAATTTGCAAGATCTTGCATTTACGTACAGATCCTGAACGTCACTTTCGTGCATGCGATTTTTTAATGATAAAAGGCAATTCGATTTTTTTAATTATTTTTTACAAGTGTACGAAGATAATTTAAAACGATCTACATACATTTTTCATAAGATTTTAGAAAATGTTTGTCTCGGTCGTAAAGGGTTATATGATTTATTAATAGTATTTGTTTTGAGATTTTCAACAAGGAAAGTTTTTCATTTAATTTTTGTACAGTATTCTTTCAAGTAGAAGAAGTTAATTTGGAAGGATAAAGATAAAAAAATCCGTATATATTTCATAAAAATATTATAGAAAAACAAAATAAGAAACGAAAACCTCCAAATATTAAGGTAATACTATAAATGTAATTAATGTAATAAACATAATTAAAGACCGAAGAGCTGGCGTCTTCCTCGCACAACGCATCAGTATTTCGATACTTGCGATACAGCGAGGAAATGCCGCCAGCATCCTCGGTACAATGACGCAAAGGCCAATTTTAGATATAGGTTAGATTAATTAGATTTAATTTATGTATATAAATTGTACAGTTTTGAAAATAAAGTAAATATGAAA
This sequence comes from Thaumatotibia leucotreta, assembly GCA_025490895.1. Taxonomy (NCBI): domain Eukaryota; kingdom Metazoa; phylum Arthropoda; class Insecta; order Lepidoptera; family Tortricidae; genus Thaumatotibia; species Thaumatotibia leucotreta. The sequence goes on along the minus strand of JALPQI010012840.1, from coordinate 1,436 downwards.
AGTATTTAAAATAAATAAACGAACATGTTTTAAAAAATTACCTAGTGACCCTATTTTCTATTAGAATTAGAATATAGTATCTACTTTTCGGAAATGTTGACAATTTTGCACCTTCTCTTGTGCATTGCTTATTGAACATGACATTCATAATATTTTTTAGTTGTTCGGGACTAAAAGTTAAGGGTCAATGTTGAACACGTTTAAACGCTACTCAAAATATACTTAACATAGATTAAATAGAACTACGTCACCCTATCTTCTGTATTTTGGTAAATGTATTTTGAAACTTTTAAGATAAGTATCAACATACCTACATACACCGTGTTTATTTTGATTTCCGTCTAATTTAACTCATTTCTTGGTAGGCTAATATCGGTTTTGTTGAATTAGATTTTTTTTTTGTTTTTCAAACATAATTTAAATGAAGTGGTAAGTGTGGCAAGTATTTTATTTACAGTTACAAAACGTGATTACCTACTAATGTGTCAAGTTTGACAAAGCGCATGACAGTATTTGCCAAAACAAAACTATTGAAGGACCTTTCACACTTCTTCAGCTAATCAACGATTTTTTTTAATATTGGGTCATTATCTATGAAATCGGCGTTTTTGGTCATAGATTTTAGTCGGTCCCTAATTTTATTATCTAAAGAGTAACATAGATATATTTTTGTTATGTGCACTGTTTAACAAAGGTTTTTCAGACTAACAATTGTTTTTTTCCTTTAAGTAACATTAAAAAATAAACTTTAAAAACAACTCTTGCCGTATGTTGCCGGTTTACATATTTGGATTATGTATAAATGTATGATAGTACCTTGTTTTATATCTGCTTTTTAAGGAAAATAAAATAAATTCGGTGTAAAATCCTTTTTAATCATAACTTACCTATCGTCTTTTTAGTGCAAATACCAGCTATCTGCACATGTCAGGTTTTGGCAGAATCTATTTGATTGTCATGATAATTAAATTCATTATCGGATAACATAATACGTGCACAGAGCGTGGTATAGTGCAGTAATAATACTTTATGTAACTTAAAACTTACATGATGTGTAAATAGGATTAAAAGTCGTAAGCGTTGCTCCAGCTTCCAAGGTTCCCAGTACAACTATAGCATATTCAGGGGAGTTGGGAGATACTATGCCCACTGTATCTGCTTCGGTTATCCGAAATTTCTGCCGCAGGTTAGCACCCAGAGTTTGGCTAAGTTTATGAAGTTGGCCGTATGTGTACCGCCTGCCCGTAATAGCGCATTCCTTAAAAAAAATGTGATAGTTCACTCTTAAAAATCAAATAAACTAACTAACGAGGAGAAGTGTTTCTAAAAATAATTATCTGTTTACACGTGTAATATTAATTTAGGGAAATTATGACAATACACGAACTAGGAAATTTAAATATTAGAGCTTTGCGGGAGATTTTAATAGTGTATGT
>JALPQI010012839.1:0-37565 GCA_025490895.1 Thaumatotibia leucotreta | reverse complement strand
GTGTTTACGTTGAGCTCAACTCTCATGGAACCTATACCTCCGGAACACTTTTATCACTACATAATATAAAATAAAGTCACTTTCTGTCCCTATGTCCCATTGTGCGCTTAAATCTTTAAAACTACGCAACGGATTTTGATGAGATTTTTTGAATAGGTAGAGTAATTCAAGAGGAAGGTTTTTATGTAGGTATAGTACCCGTGCGAAGCCGGGGCGGGTCGCTGTACCTATAAATCAATGTGTCACGTGTCTGCTGTGGTTCCTCGCGTGTTGTCTAAGCGTCTTCATCCTCCCGAAGCCCTTCAGACAGATCTCGCAGCGGAACCGTCTCGAACCGGTATGCTTCACGGAGTGGTTCTGCAGTTCCTGCTTCTCGAAAAACGACTTGTCGCAAACTCCGCATTTGTGGGGACGGAGCATCAAATGGTCCCGCTGCGTGTGTATGGTTAACGATCTTTGGTTTTTAAACGATTTTAAACATGCTTGGCATTGAACAGCGCTTGGTACACCATGGATTTCAAGCATATGTTTCTCTTTAGTTCTGTAGCATTTGAATCTTTCTTTGCAAACTCCGCATTTGTTCAAAAAATTAGTTTTCCCGTATAAATGAACAAATCGCTCGTGTATCTTTTTCTTCTGCTCTGTATTAAAGCTCTTTGAGCAATATTCGCAGGTAAAAACACCTGTTTTATGTATATTACAATGCTGTACTAACATCCGTTTCGTCGGATAACCAGTCTCGCAATAATCACAAATGTAATTTCTGAAATGAATGTTCATATGCTCTTGCAGATTTCGGAATTTAGTAAACATTTTTGCGCAAACGACACACTTTAAAGTCTTTAAACCATCGTCAAATTTAAATGGAATTATATGACTCTTTACATCCGTGTGTAACTTCTTATCATGTTTTATTGTTAAATGCTCTGTTAAATCTTTCAGGCACTCAATTTCCATATTGCACATACATTTTAAACCAGTTATATCTAGTCTCACAAGGAAAGCAAAGAGTAGATTCCTTTGCATTAGAACTCTACGTGTTTTGACATCATGTTGAGTTAATGTATGTGTTTTTAAATCATTAGGATTCGGGTATAAATCAGTGCAATAGCAGCATTTGTAGCCAATTCCACTGAAACATCGTATAGGAGTGGCGTTGGAGGATTCTAGAATGATTTTTATATTAGCGCGATGTTTTTTAAGTTCAGCTTCTTCCTCTTTGCTTATTCTGCGATCCTGGTCATCCAGACCTATAAAGAAAACGGCACGTTATTATCTTCTTTCTTCTGTTCTTCTTAGTTCAAAGTGTTCTCAAGTAGTCCGGTTTTTTAATGTTCTGGATGTCTCGATGGGGCTAGTTTTATTTTAAACCGACTTCAAAAAAGGGAGGATGTATGTTTTTTTCTTTTTTTATGTTTGTCAGCTCATAACTTTCGACTGGGTAAACCGATTTTGATGATTCTTTTTTTATTTGATAGCTGATGCTGACCGATTGGTCCCATTTTAATTTGGTCCAGTTCTGACAATACATCCATGAGATAACCATATAGGTAAGTCATAAATTTGCAGCATGTGCACGACAAATTTTATTTATTTTTATTTTATTGAAACAAAAGTTTACACGACATTACAGTTTACACCAATGCGTCATGAAACTTAAATTAAAAGGGATACAGATAAAGGTACATATACAAAACAAACATTACATTAATTAGATTAATGGATGAATAACTCAATATCACGCCAATCTATTACGATAACTCTTTTTTTAAACCGACTTCAGAATAAACCGAGATGTTCCCGTTGACACCACGTCGAGGTCTGATAATGGAATCTTGGAGAAATCTATTTTTTTTTTTCAGTACAGATGGTGCTTTTTTACGCGCTAGTGCGAGAAGTGGTTCATTTTAGTTATGTCAGGTTGAAATCTTCAGAGTGCCAATGTATTGAAAAACATGCGAAAAGGAAGTTCGTAACTCGTGTCGATTAGAAGCACTCTCTTCGGTCGTGCTTTTATTTATCTCCACTCGTTTCGAACTTAATTTTCGCATTTGTATCGTAATATTCTATTCAACAACTTATTATGGTCAAAGACGACAATGACTGCAGACTAACTTGACGAATGAAGAATGGGTGACGAAAGCAGAATCGGACAAATTTAGGAACGTGACGAAAAACAAATGAGACGACCCAAGAGTATATCCAAGGATCTAAGTCGTAACTCACCGGGTGTCGTGTCGGCTGGAGGGAGGCCGTTGGTGACGCGCTTCTTGCGTCGCTTCAGCGGGACGTAGGAGTTCGGAGACGAGCTTTTCACGTCCTAACGCAGGCAAGTGCAAGGATGTAAGTCGTAACTCACCGGGTGTCGTGTCGGTTTGAGGGAGGCCGTTGGTGGCGCGCTTCTTGCGTCGCTTCAACGGGACGTAGGAGTTCGGAGACGAGCTCTTCACGTCCTAACGCAAGCAAGTGCAAGGATCTAAGTCGTAACTCACCGGGTGTCGTGTCGGTTTGAGGGAGGCCGTTGGTGACGCGCTTCTTGCGTCGCTTCAACGGGACGTAGGAGTTCGGAGACGAACTCTTCACGTCCTAACGCAGGCAAGTGCAAGGATGTAAGTCGTAACTCACCGGGTGTCGTGTCGGTTTGAGGGAGGCCGTTGGTGACGCGCTTCTTGCGTCGCTTCAGCGGAACGTAGAAGTTCGAAGAACTCTTCACGTCCTAACGCAGGCAAGTGCAAGGATGTAAGTCGTAACTCACCGGGTGTCGTGTCGGTTTGAGGGAGACCGTTGGTGACGCGCTTCTTGCGTCGCTTCAGCGGGACGTAGGAGTTCGGAGACGAACTCTTCACGTCCTAACGCAGGCAAGTGCAAGGATGTAAGTCGTAACTCACCGGGTGTCGTGTCGGTTTGAGGGAGACCGTTGGTGACGCGCTTCTTGCGTCGCTTCAGCGGGACGTAGGAGTTCGGAGACGAACTCTTCACGTCCTAACGCAGGCAAGTGCAAGGATGTAAGTCGTAACTCACCGGGTGTCGTGTCGGTTTGAGGGAGACCGTTGGTGACGCGCTTCTTGCGTCGCTTCAGCGGGACGTAGGAGTTCGGAGACGAACTCTTCACGTCCTAACGCAGGCAAGTGCAAGGATGTAAGTCGTAACTCACCGGGTGTCGTGTCGGTTTGAGGGAGGCCGTTGGTGACGCGTTTCTTGCGTCGCTTCAGTGGGACGTCGTCGGAGTTCGCGGGAGACGAGCTCTTCAGACGAGCTAAAGACAGAGGTAAAATAATTTTATCTATTTTATTCAGAAGCGGTAATGTAATGACCTATATTAAGAAACCGGTGTCTGTGGCTGTAACATAATGTTACCATTAAAGTATCGGTGTCAGTACATTATAAAGTCAACTTCTTTTTGTTTTTTTTTTTTTCAATACATATTTATTGTAGGATATTCTTACATAAATTGAGTAAGTTCAACTGATTTGAATTGTTATATTTAGAGGTATTTTACTTAGTGGATATCAATGTAAATAAAGGTAAATTATTATTCTAAACTTATGATAAGGATGTAAGTATATAAAGTTATGTATGTGACACTCGTGTGATCTTATTATGAAACTCGCCTACAGCAGGTTTCATAAAACCACACTCATGTTTAATGCCTAATTATGCGCCAGCCACATAAATAACTATTAGAATAAGGGTGCAGCTCCACTGACGCGGAGCGGAGCGAAGCTGTGCAAAATTGACCAATTACATTCTTCAAATAGTAAGGATTTATAGTAGGTATACATTATACATGGGTTTTATTCAATTACTTTCACCAATGTACACGTGTTTGTTTGCCTATCTTTTAGTTCCTGTAACTGACTCATTTGCTCAAAGGTTAACTGGAAACAATCCCGTACAGGGATAAGTTCGCCTTTGTACCTATCTAAATTGTGTTATGTGTCTTTTTTTACCTGTGTTTTGTGTACAATAAAGAATTTACATACATACATACTAATTCAAAATTTGAAAGCGAAACACTGTGATGCGGTCTCATTGGCCGAGCTCCTACAGCTCCGCTCCGCTCCGCGTCAGTGGAGCCGCACCCTAAGATTAGAACATTTAGAGCTCAAATTTTCATCTTTATAAAATGTTATACCGGGTGGTATAGTCCAATCACACCAATCAAACTATAGTCCAATACTGCAAATAATTATAATTCCATAATTTCAACTCCTAAATAAGCATCAATCCCATTTTTTTTGCTTGGTCTAAGTTTTTTTTATTATTACTGAGAAGTTATTGCCTACGACGAATAGCACGATTAATATAACAATTACACCTAACGCAAGATATTCGATAAAATTTTCGACCATTGTTGGTCCGTCCGTTGGTTTTCCGGTTGTATTAAAAAATTAAAGTGTCCTTGCCAAATGCATGAACATTGAACACATAAGTACTACGCAACGCACTGACTGGCCTCACCGGGAGCTACTACGCTATGAACTATCGGCTATAAACACGAACAAAAGATACGCACTCCCGTGTAAATAAAAGAGACACGACGACACTCGCCCAGCTATCAGCTATCACCGCCGGGCGAGTATCGCCGTGTCTCTTTTATTTACACGGGAGCGCGTATCTTTTATTCGTGTTTATAGCCCATAGTTCATAGCTTAGTAGCTCGCGGTGAGACCACTGCCTTAACTATGTACTTTACAATCGACCCACAAACGTTGTCATTAACGTGTCCATCAAAAACGAAAATTAACCAAACTACTTCGACATCAGCAAATTAACCTCTTCAAAAAGCAAAGAGTAAAAGAAATAATGCGAAATAAAAATTCGGCGAAACAATTTTCGGCGTAAAATTCTTATGCGACAAAATATTCGGAAAAATACTATTATGCGATTCGATATAGACCCCCAAACTATACCAGTAATTGGAGTTCGAGGCCAACGAAACTACGACAGATGCGTTATTGTCAAATTTGTCAAAGTCTCTTATGTCATTGTCAAATAAAGTTTTCAGGTTTCCAGAACCTTTTTGCTATTTAATTTATTTATTTAAAATAATTCCTAATATAAACATTATATACCTCTGTAATGCTTGTACGCCTTTTTGTTTAATATGGCTGTCACAACTAGGATTTTCTTAAAAACACGTAAATACCTAAAAACATTTCTTTTCTCTTAACTAACATAGAAATGACAAAATTTTCTTGTAGAGAACTAAAAATGATAAGAGCCAACGTTTCAAAGCCTATTTTAAAAAGAAGTTGAATTACCAGTGAACATAAACGACAGCGTGCCATATTTATTAAGACAGTAGGTATGGTTAATAGTACATTTCCTAACTAGTGCGGGAAGACAATCACCCGAGTTAAAAAAAAGTTTTTGCACGTGTAAGGGACGATTTTTTTCATAACAAGTGCGTCAAAAAGAGCAAATTTCATTTTTGCGCACTAGTTGGGAAAATTACCAAGCAATTCCAACCATACATGTTTATTATTTTTTGTACATACATATTAATGACAACTCGATTGTAACTAGCAACAGCTGGTTTCACAATATGTATGGAGATGTAGATTTTGTGGTAACTTTTTCAAAGCTGGTCCCATAGTAAAACTTGGCTGTAATCATGAGTAGATCCAGAAAATATGATTTAGTATCATTGTGTTTTATAACATTTCACCCAGTATATTTTATTTGGAATTTAATTCTTTGATGGATGGGGTGTATAGCGAAGCTAAACATGGCTGAACCAAGGGGGTCACCTTGTTAACAACCTACGGAAGAAAACAAAACGTTAGATCTGTATGATAATTTAAATGGAGAACTATAGCACTGCCAAAGAAATTTGTAAGTCAAAGAAATGTGAACATAAAGCACGCTACAATATATTATTCTGCAATTTTCTAAACATATGCAGAAATAGGGTTTTAATTTATGTATAGTTAAATTGCTGTACCAAATGTTATTAACACCTGAGGTGATACCAGTGCAATCCCAACTTTGTTACTAATAATTGCGGAAAATTAAGTTTTTATTAAAATATCTCATATTTACGTGAAAATAAGTAAATAATATTGTTTCTATAAATTAAAGAATTAAAATTACCAATAAATAAGATATCTCAACGTCTGTTTTTAGAAAATAAGGATTTACTATTGTAAGAACATTTCATTGTTGTGGCAATATTTTCGTAGATTCTTTGGCCTCGAACTCCAATTATAGGTATACTTCGACATCAGCAAATTAACCTCTTCAAAAAGCAAAGAGTAAAAGACGAAAGAAAACTCACATTCCACTGTATCCTCATGATCTTTAACGTCAGCGTGATCCATATCATCATGGTTCCCCGGGTCAGAGACGCCAGGAGAGCCGGGAACTTCCGGCAGGTCCGGGGTGTCGTCCGGGGGCTCTGGCTTGATTTCCACCTCAAGCATAGCTGAGGCGTCTAAGCGCGCTTGGTGGTCTGAAAAGTAACTCTTCATCATGGATAATACCAATAATATTCTGTCACTAAAAAAATAAAAACTCGTCCTCACTTGTGAAAGTAAAAGGAAAAATAAACAAACCGCTTAGACATTGGCAAATTCATCTTGCTGTTGAAATAAGGAAGGAGTAAAGCCACAAGAAAAAAACATGGATCATGCTTGCATTTTTGACAGCTAAACTCGATGCCATGAATTATATTACAAAAATGTAATTGATATCTAATAATTAGATTTCAAAATGCTATTAATCTTTTAGTTATACATTTTTTTTATTTTTATTTTATTTTATTTATTCAAAAAATTACACAGCATTACAGTAGTACCAATGCACTGTGGAATTCAATATAAGTATTCATTTACAATTAATACATAATATCAAAAGGTAACAACAACAACATAATTAAGCAAAACATACAAATTAACACATAATAGATGACTCCCTTTTATCCATCGCCTCACAGAACCTCATACATTCAGCACACAGAGCCGCCCAGCTACTAGCAAAAACATCACATTCTGGTGCCGAAACGAGGAGCGCGTCAAGGAGTTGAAGGGCACGGACAAGAGGAGATTTCCTGTGGGACACAGTGCGAGTTTTCGGCACCGCTATCAACTGCAGGCTTCGTGGTCGGAAATTAAATCTGGCCTTCTCCATTGATGGAACAAACAGGCGCACAAGCTGTGCAACCAGATCTGGACAGTCCGAATTTCCTCGCAAAACGTTACACGCTGTAGTAATAAGCCCAAAGTTACGTCTTACTTCTAGAGAATGGAATCCTAAAATTCCAAGTAGAAATTTAGTGGGATACATGTACGGATAATAAAAATACAGCTTCTTGTATAGAAAACGCAGAAAGGCTTTTTGAATTTTCTCTAGAAGTAACACGTACGTCGCTTCATGCGGATTCCAGATAACGCACGCTGTCTCTAGTTTGCTCCGGACTAGTGCAGTGTAAACTAACTTGATGGCCCTAGGGTCACAAAAATCGCGCCCGTTCCGGATTACAAACCCCAGTCTCTTGTAACAATTTTTGGCCAACTCTTTTAGATGGTCATGGAAGTTGAGCTGTGTATCGAATATCACACCCAAGTCACGGATGGATTGAACCCGAGTAATAACTTCTGATCCCAAGTAATATTCGACTAACAAGGGCCTATTTGCTCGGCTATACGTCATCAACGAGCATTTAGCCGAATTGAAATGGAGTTTATTAATGATACTCCATTGATAAACGCTATCGACATCTTTCTGCAATGATATGCAGTCCCTCAATTGCTGAACCCCATAAACAAGCTTTAAGTCGTCAGCGTATAGCAAACACCCAGCATATTTAAGGACGGAGGCTAAGTCGTTGATCATGATACTAAAGAGAAACGGACCCAAAATCGAACCCTGGCTGACTCCGGAACGTGTGTGGTAAGGTTCTGATACAAAGCATCCATGCCGCACGTATTGCTGTCTATCGCGCAGGTAACAAGCAAAAAAACGGAGAAGCTTGGGCGAAAAGCCGATAGCACAAAGCTTACTCATCAGTACGTCGTTATCTACGCGATCGAATGCTTTCTGGAAATCGAAGTACAGCACGTCAACCTGTATCCCCCTATCCAAGTGTTCAGAGATAGAGTCAACCAGGGTTAAGAGGTTAGTTTCAACAGATCTTCTCGGCCTGAATCCGTGCTGGGAGTCGCAAAGGTACGGTTTGACTTGAGGAGCTAAAAGCTGATTAATGACAGCCTCAAAGAGTTTGGCAACTGAAGAGAGTATTGCTATAGGGCGATAGTTCTCAACCCTGGATCTCTCATTCGATTTCGGTATGGGACACACCCTTGAAATTTTCCATTGAGATGGATAAGTACCTGTACTAAGCGCTAGGTTAAAAATGTGAACCAGCGGCCCAGTTAGCCATTCTTTACAGCCCTTCAAGATAAATGAAGGCAAACTGTCAGGGCCCGGTGAGCTGGTAGGTTTTAGACGGGCTATACCCATCTCCACGTCTTTAGGGGATATTTCATGAATGTGGATATAATTGGCAGCTCGTGTCACGTCATCACGAATTGTCTTTTGAAAGTCAAGTACGGGGACCGACGGGAGGAATACGCTGGAGAAGAAGTTGGCGAATGCCTGTGCTACCTCCGCACCCTCAAGTATCTGTCCCTCGTACGAAACCTGTGTTTCAAAGCCACCTTTGGATTTTAAGCTGTTTACGTGCTGCCAAAAAGCCCTAGGTTCGGATATAATTTTACATTAAATACGATCTACGTAATCATCATAGGCTGTTGTTATTTTCGACTTTATGACTGCCCTCAGCCTTGAGAAATCAGAATACAACGCCCCATCCCCGGTGCGTTTCCATTCCCGATGTAGGCGAGATTTTCGTTTAATGTCTTCAATTAAATCTGCTGTATACCAGATCGGGTAACGCCTACAGGATTTATTTCTCCTCACTTTTCTAGGTATACAGGCGTCGAAAATGCCGTATAAAATATTATAGAGGTGCTCCACAGCCGTACTCACAACGCGACTCTCAAGAACATCATTCCAAGACACTTCAGAAATTAGGTAGTACAGTAGTTTATAGTTACCTTTGGAAAAGTTCCAATCGCGTTCCGAGTCAATATTGCTTGGATGCACATAAGAATTATAATTTGTTAAACCAACCAGAGGAACAGTGATCACTAGCGGAGGATGATAAGCGTCCGGATGCGGGACCAGTCCAGACTCTATAGCATCACATACGGATACTCCTCGCTCACACCCCCGCACCAGCACCACATCAAGCACTCCACCGTACGCATTTAACACTTCATTCGTCTCTCTCAAATCACAAACAGCAGTAAAATATTCGTAGTAGCTTAGTACACTAATAGGAATATACTTAGGATTAAAATTTAGATCGCCAATAATTATAACAACACCCACTAATGAGTCAATGATGGACTCGACTTTTTGAAAAAATCGCATGTAGACATATTCTTCGGCATTGGGTGGGATGTATACGACACATAAATGTATCGATATGTTTCCCATCACAAATGATATCCATAGATCTTCACCATTTGTTGTCTCAAAGTCAGGTCTGTGGCGGAGTACAATGCTCGGTCGCGCGGCCACTAAGACATACATACATATGTATAAATGCGAAATTTTATAGTTTAGTTTGTCCATTAGAGGAGTTTGTATTAAACCGGAGCCGCCAGCGACTCCGCGCGGCCGTCAGCGGCACCGCGCGACCTTTTCGAGTATTTCAAGCAACACTGATATTTTTTAATATGTAGATAAAGTCTAAAATTATTTCACAATGAAAGGGACGCCGCGTCGCTGCCGGCCGCTGCCATTCCGGACGCAATCGGCTCTTATTTAATTCTAGGCTAATTCTCCTTCTTTCTTTCTTTTTCTTTTTTTTTCAAACTCATTTCTATTTCCCACGCATTCAAAATTTACTAACTCATTTTATTTTCTCGGCGACAGGAGGCTATGCTAGCTTGCAAACAATAATCTGCATGCAGTAGGACATAAAAAGTACCTGCGGCCTCTCTCTCGCCCATCCGCAGCTGCAGAAAAGCTGCCTCGCAGCGCAGCACCTGCGCGCGGAACGAGGCTGCCTCACGCAATCGGGACACGCATGTCGCACACACTAGCCGCGCTGACGGCTTATCGTCTAAATGTGATAGCTGTGAAAAAGAAATCGTAATACTGAATTAATATTATCATATAATTTTTTTTTCATATTTGATTTTTTACAGTGCTCATTGATTAGCAAATTCAATGCAACGGAGAGTTGTCGAGTTTGCGGACGATTGTGGTAGACACACGTCTTGGAGTGGCTTAAGGTTCCTTCGAAACATTAAGTACAGATGTCGCTAGTGATTAGCTTCACAATAACATTGACTAAATTCGCTGTGGTCACCGGTCGTCTGGTGTAATTGGAAGCATGTTGGACCGGCAGTCCAGAGGAAGCAGGTTCGAATCCCGTGACAACCAGAGTCTTTCGCAGTTGATTTTTTCTATGGTAAGCACATCTGTTACGACATTGTCAGATTATATTTTGTTTTGTTACCACAATGATTCCTCAGTGGTCTATGGGTAACCACAAACTCTCTGAAGTGTTCCAAACAGTGGGATATACTTAAATTTAATTAATATATGCGATATAATCTGTTTATTATCATTATTATTTATGCACAGGCAGCTCATAGCTGATGCGTGCACAATCAATAGTCTTGCATTTCTGTTCCTTGTAAATTCATCAAGTTATTTTTAAAAGAGTTCACAGATGACTCACTTCTCACCAACTCAGGTAGACTAGACACTCTTTCCCCACACGGTTAGACAAAAAATGGTGCCTGGGGTTGCTAGAACTAGGTGAGTGTGCAAGTGCCAATAAGTGCCATCTCAGGTGTTTAAGTATTTTTTTTTATACCAGGCCCCAAACTGAGTAACTACTACCCCCAAACTGACCATTTGTAACTAGAGGAATACTCATCACACAAATGTTCTTACCATGATCAGTGATCGGTTTTTTTATAGCTAGAGTACCTAAAACCTTCACCAGACAGGGGGTAGACAATACAAAATAGATCCCAATGAGTCAAAGTGTATCTATAAGGGCCACAACAATAACATCACATAATAGGTACCACAGAATACATAGGTATTAGTACAAGATTACCGAATAGAAAAAAAGAGGGTTTCAGTATCGGCATTGCAATCGGACGATTCGCTAGTTTATTTATAAACACGGATTTCTATGTAAACATGAGAAACATGGAAACTTACGTGAAAAAGTATTGCATCATAACTACTTGCAAATCTCAAGAATTATTTACTTACCAGTAGTCCAAAGCAGTCCATGATCATATCTGCGTAAACTTCCTTTTGGCCCATACACTGGTATTCTACGTTAAGAAGACGGCACCTCTTCATAGAGCCGCAACACCTACACACGCCTGGGTCGAAAATCGGCCCTTTGCCTTTATCAACACTCATTATTGTCAAATTAGATTCATATTAAAATTATAAACAATGAATACTTAAGATTATCGTAATCGGAATACACTCTTGGCATTTTCATGAATTAACGTTTACGTTTTGATACTGCTATTGACCACCAAATGTCAAAATTTCTTTGTTTGGTTATAGTAAATCTACTCGTCCACAGATGGCGTAACCTTCAGATTAGGCCATTCCTGTTAACGACGACAAGTTGCGTATAAGCCGATTAAAAATGTAGTATTCATTAAAATTATTTGTAATTAAATATGAATTGAATTTGTACTGAAAATGTATAATTGATTCACATGTTGACTATCAGAAATAGTTTGGTTATTTCTGTGGCCTAAATTAATTAAACAAAGAGTTGCTAAATGGATGAAATTTCAAAAGAATTTGCTTTAACCGATTTCTGAACGAAAGAAAAACAAACAAAATGTCAATCTTGTGTCAAAATTGTCGAAGTGAGTTGGTTTTTGGATTTGCTAAACACAGAATATTTATAAATAATGCATTGAAATCTTAATAAAATGAGTTCAGCAAATCGCAAAGGGCCTGTATTTGACCCAGGCCTCTGCCGCTGTTGCGGCTCCATTAAGAAATGCCGCCTGTTGAACGCGGAATACGAGTTTCAGGGTCAGAAGGAAGTGTACTCTGATATGTTTATGGACTGCTTCGGATTGATGGTATGTTAAAAACGTAGTTTATTTCAAAAGAATTCATAACTTGCCTATTTATATAGATTGGTAGCTTACGTTTTTGTGGAACAAAACAAATTATTTGGTGAAATACTTTCGATTTGGCCGGTGTTCGTTAAGTCAGAGTGGTCGAGACGTGCGTTCTTATCTCACTTTCTCGGTATTTCTTCTTTGGTAATGATATCTAATATTTATAATTTTTAGCTTAGATAATGATAAAAAAGTGGGAAATATTACTAAGCTATTTACTCAAATGATTCAGCTTCCATAGTCTAGTTGGTAGTGACACTGCCTACGAAGCTGGAGGTTTCGGCAGGCTCGGTTCCAGGGGGGATATTGGGGGCACTTGCCCCCCCTGACACTGGACTTAGGTATGCCTAGGTGCTATTTTAAGTATAAACTACTATCATATCATAGATCAATGCCCCCCCTAAACGAAGTCCTGGATACGCACCTGGGTTGGGCTGTCTATATATTTAAGTATCTGTTAGTATCTATCTATTATTCACCTTGTTTTTATTGATTTCCGTTAAATTAAAGGGAAGCTTATTTAGGTCAAAAATAATCAATTTGTCTAAGAAACTAGTACCTTAACTCTTACTGTTATTGAGTTATTAAAAAAATAAGTTTAATGGGTGAACAAATGTATTGCAACCTTTATTACAGATCTTATTCTTAAGGTTATGTCACACTTGCTTTTTCAATTATTATGTATGAAAACGATATTTTTTTTTTTACGAATTAAACAAAAGCCGATATGCTAGGCAACTTCTATTAATGTCCCAAATAACCTGTCCTATTTAACGGAAATCATTGCCTGGTACCCTCACCACAAGCCTTAATTGAGCTTACCATAGAACTAGGTTGATCTGTGTAAGATGTCCCAGGTATTTATTATTATACACTTGTTTTAGCTATCCCACCTAGACGGCACAGTGGAGACGGAGCGACTCATATGCGCAACATGTGTGCTGCGGCTGCGAGATGCCTGCACCTTCCGCGGGCAGGTGCTGCTTTGTGAGGACCGGCTGCTGCAGGCCTCCATCCATGTCCATCAGCCTGGTAACTAGATGTTACTTGTACAGTGGAAGTAGCGTTGAAAATGTCGGAAAAAACAAAATGTTTTTTCGGGAATGTATGAAAACTTCGTTTATTTTCCGTTTTTTTTCGGATTTTTTCAGACACAATCAATGTCACTGTCACTGTCACTCTTGCCATCTATTTCAATTGACTTTTCCTCTGTGACATCGCGTTCTCCTGGTATAAGTGAAAATTAGACCTAATTTACATTGGTTTAGAGTTGAAAATTAAAGTGGAAAATTTCATTGTTTTTTTTTCGAAAAAATCAGGAAGAAAACGAGCTGTTTGGAAAGAAACGGGATTTAATCCGGAAATTTTGAACGCTAAGTGGAAGACAGATTTACAATGTATCACCCCTGAATATGGAAATTCAGACTCCAAATTCGTGCAAATTCTTGAACCGCCACTTCCTTCTTCGTACATTTCCAATGACCATTTTTTTTTAGTACATTTCCTTGAAAGACCAATCCATTTTTAGTACTGTCCTTGAAAGACCCATATTTTAGTCTCGGCCGAGACCGATACCGAGAATAAATATGATTCTCGGCCGAGACCGAGACCGAGACCGGGTAGAAAGGATAAAAAACTATTAATTACATAAAAAATCCCTAGTAAATACCTATAGTCCAGTCCAACGTCAAATTAAATACAGCAATTTTTTTTTGATATTTTATTTTTGTGAAATTCGAATACCGGTTGTATTCGAATTTTAGGTATTTTTATCGATGGTATGATAGGGGTCGCTTACTATAAATTATTCCTTCCGTTCATTTTAAAGTGAAATTGAAGTCAGTTCATGTCAATATGACACCAATAAAATCGCAGTAAGTTCGCGAGATGGCGTCAAGCTCTCCAATTACAGCTCATTACGAATCTCGGCCACGGCCGAGAGTCCCGGCCATTTTTGGCCGAGAGCCGAGAGGGATATCTCGGCTCGATTTTTGGCCGAGAATGCCGAGACCGAGACCGAGATCTCGGCGGACCTTAGCAATTTTTGCCGTCCCAATATACAAACCCCCTTGTAAATAATTGACAACCTTCTTTCAGATACAAAAGTGGAAATTGAGCTGAAAGCAGAAGAAGTGAAGATAGAGTTGGAACCTGACACGCATGTGGAGTCGGAGACACATGATGATGACATGAACGCTGATGGTGATGATAACAGTAAGTTGTAGTGAATATATCTATACAACTATGGAGCTGGAGGTTCGGTTAAGTTTTAAAAAAAGGAAGCTGTTCAGCAGAGAGTTACAAAAAATTACACGTGATTTGTCGGATGACCCCCCCTCCCCTATGGTGATAATTGGTGATTTTTTCTTGACCCCCCGCCCTCCCCGTATACAGTATGACATGATTAATGGACAAGCCCTAAGCAACGGTTTGTTGCCTAAAAGTCAAATGCAGTTTTGTTTATAAAATTTCGGTAGTTTAAAAAAAATGCATAGATTGATAGGCGGGTTTAAAAAAAAAAATTCGATAACTCGAAAACCAATGAGTTTTGACCCCTGGTTGACTGAGGTTAAATCATTGCAAATGAGCCATAGAATAATCCCTATGAAGGAATACGGCAAATTTCCAGTCACCCTGCATAACACATAAGACATTTTATTTTCATATTATTTACACAAAAATGATATCGGTCTCTGTCAAGTAACTTTAAAAAAAATCAAAGTTTTGTTCGTGATATTTAACTGTGATTTCAAGAGTGACTTAGGATAACGTAACCATGGCAACGAGTGACATAAAAACGTGATTGACGTAAGCTTAATTTGATTTGATTTTGTTTTAGTATCAGACTCAAGTATCAAGCAAGAACCGAAGCCACGCAAACGGAAAAGGAAGAAAGAGAGCGAGCGAGAGGTACTGCGGCGGCTCCGCTCACTCGGCGACAAGTTGCGCATGCTGGAGCAGGACGGAGAGAGCGGTTACGGTAGATTTACTAACATCTTATTGTGTGGGGTATCATTGAATAGGTCTCTTAAAAAGAATAAGGGTCTTTCTGCGACCATATATAACATGGACTTCTAACGCCAGCTCAAAAATGCCCCCAAACACAATTGTTCCATTGTGCCAAGATGGGCAGGACATAGCGCTTTTCGTGACACCGCGCATATTTCGGCGCAACATCTATAACAAATGTTTATAGAATATAGCCAATTAAAACTTTGATGGACCAACCACAACTATTTTTAAATGGCGGTTTAAGTTTTTATAGGTTGACATTGAAAGTCAGTACCGTGATGCATTGAAGAGGAGGTGAAACTTGTCAAATAAAATTCAGGACCGTTTTTGAAAGGCAATTTAGTATGGCGTGCGGCTTCCATGTTTTATTTGTTCGTAGGGGTCTTTAAAGAAACTTTTTTCTAAAGTAAATATTTTCGGAGATAATCGCTCCAGAAGAAAAAAAAATTGTGTCCCACCCCTCTAAATTTTGATCCGTAGGTCCAAAAATATGAAAAAAAAACATGAATAAAGGGCTTATAGAATACTTTAAAATAAAACTATTTCGAACATAATCGGTCCAGCCGTTTTTGAATAACTGCGGAACCCTACACTGAGCATGGCCCGACATTTTCTTGGCCGGTTTTATTTTCAATTTACCCTACTATGTTACATTAGAAGAATTATTATTTTAGGTTCATTCATACTCTTAGGTTTGGCATTATAAAAATATGAGGTGTTTTTTTTCCTTTTGGGTCTGTTCGATTTCTATAAGCCCTGAGTGATTTTTAGAAAATATTTAAATGCAGTAGAACTCACTCTTAAATATAATGTAATCTCTTTTCAGCAAAATATACTATATTTAAGGTACTTTTGGGTCAAAATTATTTTCGTTGTCTTATTTTGTGTCCCTAAAAACGTGACGCAGTGGTGATTTTTGTATGAGATGATGTTTTGTTTTCAATTTCTGATGTATGGATTAAAATCTAGCGTGAAAAATAAATACAAGTGCACCGGATTTTTTTATATACTGAATCGAAACAGCAACTAACAGCGCGACAGAGTGGTATGAAACAAGACATCGAAAAGAATTTTGACCCCTTTTCTTTATGTCCCGTAGTCAGGAGATTCCCTGTATAGTATGATCTGTTTGGTTAGGTATTTAACAAAATGTAATCAATCTTGCAGTATTTTTTTATTGAAAAATGCATTTTAAAATCCAAACTAATTTAATCCGAATAAATTTTATGTAAATCACTGTGATTATGGGCATTTACCTCCTGATGTGTCTATACGCATAGTTTGATAGGAGAGGCCTACGTCCAGCAGTGGACTGAGATAGGCTGATGATGTGATGATGTGAAATCACTGTATTTCCTTGTTATTTGCATTTGCTAAAACTCTGGTGTTACAAACATGGACTACACGCATATTTTCATAATTTAAGTAACATTATTTTTGCATAAAAACCTGGTTACTCAGACCGTAACCGTGGTAATAACTAGGGGTCGGAACAATGGGTGCAAAACTTTAACAAAACTTCTCAAGTGGTCTTGACATAGCACATACATCCATAAAATATACATATCTACACCCACACATTGTAAATTGAAGATTCCGAGATAGGGAATAAAATTGGATACAGATTTTTCAATATTATGTGTTTCGTTCGACTTCGGAGATCTTCAGGATGTGAGAGCGTAGCGTCTCCCAATGACCGATAGATGCCGCTAGCGTCTATGAAGCCGCTCCACAGCCCGTAGCGCGCCGCTGTGACGTAGTTTCCGCTCAAACAGCTTCCTGTAACCAACCAGCTCGCACCCGGCGACTCGCCGCCATTTCATTGTTTCGTCGACCGTCTTGGCCGAAGGTCCGCATATTTTTATTTAAATTCGACACGTGGTCTTTAACTTTTCGATCGACTTAATTCCCAGTAATTATATTTCGGAACTTCTGCTCGAACAGAAAAGTTATTTTAAGGAAGTCATTTGAAGTGTTTCGCTAATCGTCAAGAAAGTGGTCTATCGTTAAATATTTACGACGAAAATTTAAGATTCGAATTTTAAAATTTCATTTCGAATAATCGAGTTCCCGAAGTATTTTCGAACCGATAACGTCCGTCGCGCAATTTTCAAGAGTGATTTCGATCTACCCACTTTTTCTGGCGAAATACGTTCTCGACCACGATCGTGTTTTAAACGTTACCGTCGGTCAGTCGTAGGCGTTTCCGAGATTTTTAAAGTAGGAAATCGTCCGATTAACGCGTGTTTTTAATCGCGTTACTTCTCATACGGTAACGTAAGCCGCTCCGCACCCGACGAGAGGAAACGTGCATCGCGATCATCGTGTCGCCGCGGGCAGCGCGGCGCCGCAGGCCGGGGGCGGTTCACGCGCCGCCACGTCGCCGGCGCCGCCGTGTCGCCGCCGCGGCCGGGGAGCGTCCCGCGCGCCGCCGGGGAGCCGGCGCCGCCGTGTCGCCGCCGCGGCCGGGCGCGCCGGGGCTCACCCCGCGCTCCGCCGCCGGCGCCGGGAGCTGCAGCTGGACCTGGGTACTCTTTACGTTTTCCGCTCTCGGATCGATTGGTGAGTTAGCTTAATGATATTCTATTAACCCAAGGAGTCTAGTCTGCGGATGGCGACGAATGTTGTGATGAGACTGACGTGGCGCCATGTGGACGCCACCGGTCCTGACCTCACTAGCTGCCACGTGAGCGCTGGCCGCCACGTGGTCGCCACTGGCTGCCACGTGGGCACCACCGCGCCATGTGGGTGCCACCGATCCTGACCTCACTGGCTGCCACGTGGGCACCAACGGTCCCGACTTCATTGGCCGCCATAGGGGTGCCACCGATCCTGACCTCACTGGCCGCTACATGTTCGCCACCGATCCTGACCTCACTGGCCGCCTCGTGGGCGCCACCGGTCCTGACCTCACTGGCCGCCACCTGGGCGCCACCGGTCCTGATCTCACTGGCCGCCACCTAGGCGCCACCGATCCCGACCTCACTGGCCGCCACATGGGCGCCACCGGTCCTGATCTCACTGGCCGCCTCGTGGGCGCCACCGGTCCTGATCTCACTGGCCGCCTCGTGGGCGCCACCGGTCCTGACCTCACTGGCCGCCACCTGGGCGCCACCGGTCCTGATCTCACTGGCCGCCACCTAGGCGCCACCGATCCCGACCTCACTGGCCGCTACATGGGCGCCACCGGTCCTGATCTCACTGGCCGCCACCTGGGCGCCACCGATCCTGACCTCACTGGCCGCCACGGGGGCGCCTCCGATCCCGACCTCACTGGCCGCCACGACGGTGCCACCGGGGCGGGGACTCCACTGGCTGCCATGTTGGTGCCACCGGGCCTGACGTCGCTAGCTGTCACGGGGACGCCATCGGTCCCGACGCTGGCCGCCACCGGTCTGAACCCACTGAACGCCACGTGAACACCACGGGCCCTGACCTCACTGACGCCATGTCGGTGCCGCCGGCCCCGACGTCACTAGCTGCCACGTGGGCACCACCCGTCCTGAACTCACTGCTCGCCACGTGGGTGCCCCAGGTACTAACGTCATTGAGTGCCATGCCGGCACCACCGATCCCGTTTTTTGACGGGGTGCCACTACGATGCTACCGATCCCGACCTCACTGGGCGCTACAACGGTGCCACCGGTCCTCGCCTCATTGGCTGCCGCAACCACGACACCGGTCCCGACTTCACTAGTCGTCGCGACGGCACCATCGGTATTGACCTCACCGGGTGCCACGGGACACCGCTGGCCACGAAATTATAGTCACCATGATGACATTACAGGTAATAATACTGCCGTTCGATGCTGATGCTGTCCAGGCATGGCGGTATAACCCACCTCCATGTTGCTGCCGATCACGAAACCGCTACATTCACGCGACCACCGCAATGGCGCTACAAGTCAGAATACAATTGGTCCGATGAAGTTCATTGTGCAACTACAGTGGCCCGCCAAGCCGATACAATGACGCCACGATAACGCCTCGCTGCCGGCTGCCAACTGGCCGGATGACGCCACCGCCCGCGATATTCGCCATACGGCGGAAGCTCTGCCCAACGCGAAAGCGCCAACGACTCTTGTCAGTTTGGCCCCCCCCATATCACGTAAGTAACCAAGCTGATGCCGGCAACCACCCTGGCGCCGCCTGCCGAGCGGAAGCATTGCAAACCACAGTCTGGTGCTCCTGCTTCGGATGTTCCTGATAGACATACACGTGCCTACTGCAGCTGGGGGATTGCAAACCCCTCGTTCTCGATCGAGGATCCGTTGTAGTGGCTGACCGAGTCACAAGGAACTGCGTCCTATTGTGCTGTAGGAAATCTGTACGTTGTATCTATATTCAAAAACTATCTGCAGTCTCCCACGATCCAATACAGCAGAAGCAGGAACACTTAGTGCACACTGCACCAAACTGAAGACCTGTTCGACAATGAATGGAATCTGTAACGTAATATCTCAAATTATTCTACAAATGTTTGACCAGCCCCGGATTCCTCAGACACTCAAATCCGCGGGCCTGCTTTCTGAAAACTGGTGGTATTGACAAGGTTTGGAAACAGATCTCTTATAATCTCTCTACTCGCACTCGTTCTCCAACTATACTCCAACTATATATATATATAACCTCATAAAACGAACCATTTCTCCGAGGGCAATAAACAAATTTGGGACAAAAACCCCCGGTCGTAAGTGAGCTCGAGATACAGCTGCACGAGGAAAGAGGCCATGGAGAGATAGCTCGAAACACCGGTATACTCGTCACAGAAAATAAATTCTTCGTTTTTATCTAAGCGTATTGCTATGCCCGGTGCTATTCCTACACAGATTATTCTTTCCCAGAGCCGATTAAAGGTCTCCCATATTAATAGCTGAACTTACTTACTCCTCTAGCGCTACGACCCAAAGAAAGTCCTGGTCCCCAACACGACTGTTCACCTCTGACCCCGGTCCTGGGCAGTTTTAGTATACTTAATATTATTTGTAAGTAAACAATTGGATGCGTCCGTGACTGCGTCCACATGATACATTTCTGACCAACGTTTGATCACCTATCAAGACTATTTCCTGATAGCAATCCAGTCGAAAAAGTAGTACAGATTACCAGATCGACCCCCATCAACCTAGGTTAGCAAATATACTACCTGAAATACGTTACAATCCTTACTCAAACCATAGCCACAACATTTGCGTCCTGCAGGGAAAATAAGGTAAATGATTGGTTGTGAGACAGCCTGTCTCGCGTCCAACGTCGTGCGCTCCTAGACGGACTCAACCTTACGAACTTGGGCGTCCATGGAGGCTGGTTGCACTATCGCAGGCCCTAACACTGCTTCGGGCGATTACAGAGTCTCATGCCAGCTCCCATCTCATCTGCCAACCGGACTCTTGAGGGAATCTCCCATGGTGAATTAAGAACGTAATAAAATACGTTCATATCGAGGTAAGAAGGAAACACTATACTGAGTATATTGATCAACGCACCACATTCTCAGTCGGTCCTCAACAGGAAGCCGGTGCATGGTCTCCAACAGGGAACTTGCACTGCGACTCCAAAAAAAAAAAAAAAAAAAAAAAACTAAACTTTAAAACTTAAGGAGAACCTGAGGAGATCGATAGTTAGTATGATTATTAGTTACAACGACCAACGCAGAAAGTATTGGCATCAGGGAATTGCCTACGCACTACAGGTCCAGAACTTACGGAACCAGTTCGGTTCATATACCTACAGGTCGGTACTTTCAGGAAGTCGACGGACGAGCTAGGAGACTCTGCGCCCCCGAGCGGCACCAGCGCCCGGAGGCCACTGAGCAGATCTTCACCCGCTAGGGTACCCCGTCCATCGACCTGTTCGCTCACCTCAAACGTTCACGTGCCACAGTATGTCTCAGTCTACTGGCCCTAACTGAACGCACGATGCGTTGAGGTAAGCGGAACGCTGCTACACCGACGCTGACTGACCAGATCAAAAGAAAAGTCTGCTGGTGTTCCGTTGGCGTTTCTCCAAAGTAAAAACAGGTACGCCCATATGGAAAATAGTCATCGTGGTACGCTAAAAATAACATCGTCTGCCAGTTGTCTCATCAAATCAAGTAACGAAAATATCCTCTCATATTTTATCGCATTTAGCGTAGCGAACGATAATCTCTGATTAATATTATTTGTAAAGTATTTATTTGGCGAAACCTTCGCCTTCAAGGTGCCTGTTTGATTAAACGCTTAAAGAATACTAGTTTTAATCTGAACAGCTGTACGACATATCAGAGAGAAACCCACATATGGAATGTTAATACCGAGTTTAGAGTCCATGACCTTACACTGTACTGTATTATACGTAGACAATTATTCTAATAATTCTCACTTAATTATTTCCTTTCTGAAATTCCGTTCTAAATTAGATAACATCAAAATATGAACCCGGTATTCTGGACGTGTCAATTCGTATAAATTACCGAAAATGTTATGTGAAACTTATGTGTAAAAACTGCGGATGAGTAAGTCCTATATATAATCTGCGGATATCTACTCTGTAGATGTATGCAAATAGCATGTCAACCCAACCGAAAAGCCTCGTTTGAGCCTATTCTTAACCTCTGAATGCAAAGCGATGCATCATGTATTCTTAATTTTATTGACTACACGTCAAAATTCATTGGTTGGTTTAGGGCAGTAGAGCCCTAACATTTCTGCACCCGCTGACTCGCCACCAGGAGATAATAGACAGGTCTCACATCCTGAAGATCTCCGAAGTCGAACGAAACACATAATATGAAATTTTACCTTCCAATAAAATTAATATTATGTTTTCTAAGACTTCGGAGATCTGGATAATGCCTTCCTGGTGGCAATATTTTATCAACCTTTACATTCTCCTCAACAATGAAATGGCGGCGAGTCGCCGGGTGCGAGCTGGTTGGTTACAGGAAGCTGTTTGAGCGGAAACTACGTCACAGCGGCGCGCTACGGGCTGTGGAGCGGCTTCATAGACGCTAGCGGCATCTATCGGTCATTGGGAGACGCTACGCTCTCACATCCTGAAGATCTCCGAAGTCTTAGAAAACATAATATTAATTTTATTGGAAGGTAAAATTTCATAATATTCGTGTACCCATATTTCAATTTTAAAGTTTTGTTCAAGTTTTGCACCCATAGTTCCGATCCCTAGTAATAACATACCGAAAAAAGTTGAGTTAGGTATTTAACTAAATGTAAACAATCTTGCAGTATTTTTTATTGAAAACCATGAGTACAAAACTCATGTTAATAATACTACTCAATAGTTACTCAAAAATAATGTTACTTAAATTATGAAAATATGCGTGTAGTCCATGTTTGTAACACCAGAATAATGCATGTTTGTATAATTTAAGTAACATAATTTTGCATAAAATCAGGGTTACTCAAGAGACCGTAACCATGGTAACAACAGACCGAGAAAAGTTGATTCACCCATTAATAAACACATTTTTCTTTCAGAAGACCCACCCCCCGAAAGACCTCGCCCCAAAACCATGGATCGAGACGACCAACAGTTCTTTAACACAACAACTATCGTCGAAAACTCTTACGTCTGCCCATTCGACACTTCCTTCAGCGATTATCACTGTATATATTGCCGGGAGGTCTTTACAGACCCTAAAGAACTCAGAGACCACACTAGTACCCACGACCCTACTAAATATAAAGAACTGGTCAGAATCAACAGAAAAACACCTCAAATAGATATCTATAGGATAGATTGCAGGCTTTGCGAAGAAAAAATAAACGATTTAGACACTTTTAAAAGCCATATAACTAGTGTACACGGGAAATTTTTATTCAAAATTCAGAATGAGGTTTTACAATTCAAACTAACTCTAAGTCATTTAGCGTGTATAGTTTGCAATTCAACTTTTGGATACTTTCATGCGCTAAGGAATCATATGGCTGTACATTTTGGTAGTTGTATATGTGATATATGCGGGGCCCATTTCTTTGAAGAAAGAAGATTGACAGAACACCAGAAGATACATAAGAAGAAATCAGAAGTCAGTTACCCTTGTAAGGACTGCGGGAAAGAATTTAAATCTAAAAATGGTCGATACTTGCATATAGCGAGTACCCATAAGAAGGAACCAACATATCAGTGTGGGAAATGTGATGCTGTGTTCTTCTCTTATGCTTTAAGATGTCGACATCGAATAGAAGTCCATGGAGAGAAGAGGGAATTTGCTTGTGAGCACTGCGATAGATCTTATGATAATAGAAAATCTTGGCGGGAACATAACCGGAGAGCTCATCTGAAGATATCGAAGCATAAATGTGATATTTGTGACCGGATGTTTTATTTACCTTGTCAGTTGAAAGAACATATGACAACACATACCGGTGAAAGGAATTTTAGATGTGAATATTGTGGGAAGTCTTATCCGAGACTCCGGGCTTTGAGGCTACATATGAAAAGTCATAGTGAAAATAAATATCGGTGCGGGATTTGCGACGCCACGTTTACACAGAACGTTAGTTTGAGGAATCATGTTAAGAAACAGCATCAGAATATTGATTTAGATTTGAGGAAATAAATATCTTGGGACATTTTACACAGTCCCATGGCAAGCTCAATTAAGGCTTGTGATGTGGATACCAATCAATGATATATAAGTATAATAAATATACTATACATGGGTGAATCAACTTTTTTTCTGTCTGTTATTGCCATGGTTACGGTCGCCTGAGTCACGCTGGTTTTATGCAAAATTAAGCTGGCGACTTAAATTAGGCAAACATGCATGTAGTGCATGTCTGTAGGTGGCCCAATAAGGAAAGGGTTTATTAATACCAGAAAAATGTATATTTGCATAATTTAAGTAGCATAATTTTGCATAAAACCAGCGTGACTCAGGCTCCGTAACCATAGAAAAAAGTTAATTCACCTACATATACATACTTAAATACATACACAGCCTCAACCAGGGAGCAAATATTTGTGATAAATAAATACACAAATAATGCCCTCGCCGGGATTCGAACCCACTACGGAGGCTGACATGTTGTATGCTATCACCGAGAATCGAAAACCGATTTTCAAAATTGTTTTTTTAATTGAACGTGTATAACCCCGAGATGGTCCCGTTGGCACCAAGTTGGGGTCTGATGATGGGATCTTGGAAAAATCGATTGAATCTGTTTATACATTTTTTACTTGGTGATTATTACTAAACTGCTGAGAAATAAGTTTTTAAACATGTGCAATAAATGCAATAATATTTTAATATTTTATTCCATGAAACACTCAAGAATTATTTTATAATTTTACTGTACGTTTTTACTATGTATGTGCAATAAAACCCTTTATACATAATTTTGTTTTATTTGTATGGTATAAGTGCCCGTGTGGTGACTGCAATAAGAATAAATTTGTCACCACCCCAACTATTTCCACGGGTTTTTTAAAGAGTCCACTGACGGATTGAAGTGTCACTGACCATTATTTGATAAGATTGATGATGGGCAGCAGCGTCATCATAGTGGACACATTACTGCGATCGCTAATCCGCTTGCCCAGCGTGGCGATTATGGGCATTTACCTCCTAATGCGTATTTAATGGGAGAGGGCTACGTCCAGCAGTGGAATGAGATTATCTGATGATGTGATGTATGGTATGGTGTAAGTGGCCGGCTGTGTGTGTATAAGTAAGCAGTTACAGTAGCGCATGGACGCCAGCAACTCCAGCTGTTTCATTTTAACGAGGGTTTTCTGAAATGACGTTCACCAGGGCGGCAGCACTGAGGCGTCAGGTCCAGAAACTTGTCTAAATTCTCACAACGCCTATAGTTTCGTGTTTAAATGTTTTGTACGAGTTAATAAAATTATATGAAAAATAAAAATACCTTCTAGTTAGTTTTTCTTTGGGACTAGATAATAGTGTTTTAGCGGGACCTTACGGCTAAGTGGCATACGTTTTCGAGAAAACCCTCATTCTACCAGTATTTTGCTAGTTGTAAAAGGATAAAATTAGTGAGAGATAATATTGGCCTACACTTCAGTATGTTATTTTTTAGTATGTCTGTCTGTTCGGTCTACTTCGGTCGGACTTAGGTTCTCTTTGACTCATTAAGCTTGTTTGTATACCAATCATCAGTAATATCAATAATTTAAACTAAAAATGTATGTGAACTCAAGCTTTAAGATTTTAAGTTCGTAATAAAAAGTGCGCAATTATAGCATAATGCAGGTTTTTAGGTTTTTTTAAGATTCTACTCACAATTGGTACATATAAATCCTTTTATTCTAGATAAATCAACTTTTTTGTCTGTTATTACCATGGTTACGGTCGTCTGAGTCACGCTGGTTTTATGCAAAATTATGATGCTTAAATTATGCAAACATGCATATAGTCCATGTTTGTAGTGTAGATGGCCCATTAAGGAAAGGGCTTATTAATATTATCACCAGAAAATGCATGTTTGCATAGTTTTATGCATAACTTTGCATAAAACCAGCGTGACTCAGGCGACCGTAACCATGGCAATAACAAATAAAAAGTTCTTTCACACATATTAAATAAAACACCAAAATACTAAATTACTTACTTTATTAAGTTATTCAATTTTCATTATACAAATTTTTATAATAATTAATTATAAAGATACATTTTTAACCATTATTTTTAATCACGTTAGCGAATCGATAATTCGATATACAATTTTATTACAAGTGATATACAGGTACTTCGGTGTATTAAAACTGGACTACAATTGGCATAAATATCGAAACGAATAAGGTATCCATAAATATCGAATCACGACTCAGTGTTCAGGTGAACCCTGGGCGTTTAGGAGAACACATTACGATATAAGTTCGAAACGAGTAGACAAAAATTAAAGCATGACTGAAGGGAGTGTTTTAAAATCGACACGAGTTACGAATTTCGTTTTCAGTCGTGTATCGTACGATGTCATTTTTCAGTACTACTTTTTTTTTCAGTATTACTGGCGCTTTTTTTACGCGCTAGTGCGAGACATGGTTCATTTTACGTCAGGTCGAAATCGGAGTGCCATTATGTACTGAAAAACGTCGTACGATACACGTGCGGAAACGAAAACTTCATTTTTAGTACAGATGGTGCCTTTTTTACGCGCTAGAGCGAGAAGTAGGTCATTTTACGTCAGGTTTAAAACTTCGGAGGGCCATCTGTACTAAAAAACACGTCGTACGAGACACGTGCAAAAAGGAAATTCGTAACTCGTGGCGATTTCATGTTTTTCGCACTTGTGCCGTAATGTACTATTTTTCGCACTTGTATCGTAATGTACTATTTTATTGTCTAAGTGTTTATAATGAATTTTATTTCGTATATATTATAAACTGGGCAGCGCAAGAATATAACTGATATATTGCGCGTTTCGTACAACCAGAAAAACAATTCATTTTTCAGTATTATTGCAAATTTAATGTTACATTTCCATAAAAAAACTATCAAGTAATAAACTAAATAACTTTGAAAGTTGCCTAAAATCTGTCTTAATTTAATACTTGAGAAGTTGCAAGCAAAACGGGCTTTTTTAAATGCCTCTGGAAGACCGAGTGATTTAATAGGCCTCTGGGGGCCTATAGATTTCAAAATATAAAAAAATATGTATGCTGAGCGGCCGTTATATATTATGTTGGAGGGTTAAAACGTGCATAGGCCGCTGGAGGCCTAAGAATTATGAAAGCAATCATCAACTCTTACCCCGATGGTAATTTTCCAATCTCTATGATTACAAATTTTTATGTACTCCCATTTTGTCTGAATTCATTGCAAATGGCACACTTAGACATCATCTTATTCAAATGGGATTTCAGTTTCTGTGTAAAACCAGTATTAGGCCTTTGGACGATTAGTTTTATAGGTCTTTAGAGGCCTAAACGTTCTTTATAGGACCCCTAATGACTTCTGACCCTGTAAAGGTTATTGGCCTATGAATGCAGAAATCTTAAAGGCCTCTAGAGGCCTAAAGCCTTTTTTACTGGCCTCCTGCTTATTTTTAAACCTGTGAATCCTTTTTTAGGCCTATGAATGCTCAAGTTTCATATACCTTTGGAGGCCTAAAACTTTTTTAATGACCTCCTGGTTGCTTTTAACCCTGTAAGTCGTTTGTTAGGCCTCTGGACGCTTAACTTTTATAGGCCTCTGAAGGCCTACAATTTTTTATAGGCCTCTCAGTGATTGTTAGACTTGGAAATGTTTTTAAAAAGCCTCCAGGGGCCTTAAGACTAAATTTTTACAGGCCTCATCCGAAATTAGCGTTCAACTCGTACGTCTGATGATGACTTTTCATGTGACTCTTCAAACTCCCATTTTGAGTGAAAGAAATATTGCAAATGTCACATTTATACCTCCTCTCATTCGAATGGGACCTCATATGTTCCTGTAAAGATTGTAATCGAGGGTAACATTTGTCGCAAAATTCGCAACGAAAATTTCTTTCCCCGGTATGTGTTGCCATATGTTCTTTCAACCTCGAAGGAAGATAGAATCTCTGATCACATAAATCACACTGATGTCTATAAACTTTCAAATGATTCCTTCTGTTATGCTCCATTAAAGTTTTTCTTCTATTATAAACTTTATCACACAATTTGCATGAAAACTGCCGTTTATCGCCATGAACTTCGATTAAATGGCGATTCCTTAAAGCATACGACAAAAAACTTGCTTCACATTTGTAACAATTCACT
Source organism: Thaumatotibia leucotreta (assembly GCA_025490895.1). Taxonomy (NCBI): domain Eukaryota; kingdom Metazoa; phylum Arthropoda; class Insecta; order Lepidoptera; family Tortricidae; genus Thaumatotibia; species Thaumatotibia leucotreta. The sequence goes on along the minus strand of JALPQI010012839.1, from coordinate 9,654 downwards.
GTCGGCTTTTTTTCATGTACGGTCGCAACATGTAAGTAACGACTATATTTAGATTTTAAGTTCTTCCCGCAAATTTCGCAAGGGAAATTAGTATCAACTTTATTATGACTTTTTATATGCGTCCTTAAGGAATTTTGTTCTAAAAAGCACGCGCCACATTGGTCGCAGATGTAATTTCCAAAATGCTCGATCATATGTTTTTTTAAACTGTCAAAGTATGGGAAAGTACTGTTACATTCTGTACAGGATATATTGTCTAAAGTTAGTTTGAATGTTATGAATTCGTTACGAATGTTAGGGAATATTTTTATGTTGTGCGCGGTAGTTATATGTTCTTTGAATTTGTCTAAAGTATCGATCTTCTCTGGGCATAGTCGGCAGTCGATTCTGTAAAGAAAGAGTTGAAAGTTATTGCACAAAATGGGTACAAAAGGTTTATAAAGGAGCGGAGTTTTCATAGCGAAAATAACTGTCAAAGGGATTGACTAAACTATTTTATCGACTTATCGATGTTACGGAATAGCCCATTACTAACTTAAAAGGTTATTCTATAGCATTTGACCTCTTTGATAAGTAACTTACATTTCAATATTAAAATAAATCATGTCAGGCGTCAACACTTTTATATTGACATCGCATTTGCTCCCAAACTCTATCACTTATGAAAACTTGAGTGACGTAAATAGCATATGTGACGATGATTTATTTTAATATCGAAATTCAAGTTACTTATCTAAGAGGTCAACACATCCGCACCCATCAAACTTCCAACGCACCCACCCGCAGAGCTATAGAACTAATTAATAACTTTTTAGCTACGATTCAAAATGCCGACATTTTTTCTGATAGATGGACACAACTTAGACGAAAAATTAACCATTACCTTAATACCTGCTACTGTGCCCTATAATTGTTCCTTTTCATTATTTGACATAATTAAAAAGAGGTCAAATGTTTCAGAATCCAAAAGTCCTTAACATCGATAAGTCGATAAAATAGTTCGTTCAATCCCTCTGACAGCTAGATTTTCGCTATGAAAATTCCGCTCCTTGCGTAATAGCCAGTACAATCTAAAAATATGGCTGACTTTCCATAGCATTTGACGTTTTGACACATATCATGAAACACATTCGCAATAGAATATTGTGTACCAAGGGAAGGGTGAAATAGGCACAGTGTCAAGGAGGGGGAGTAACATATGAAAACACTATGATACGTTTACACCATTGTAACTCCCGGTAAGATATCTTCTTATTCTAATGAACCATACTCCTATATACATGTTTTGTACGTGTTTTAAGAGGCAATCCTTTATCGTCATGGAGAGGTGTTTAATCTACATTTAATCTCTACTACGTTGTCTACGTGACGAACGTGTAGGATTGTGTTAGCCTATCACAAGGGCGGTAAGCAAAGAATTACGAACAAGAGTCTGATATAAGCCCGACGCCGTAGGCGGAGGGTTTTAATGACTTGCGTTCATGATCCTTTTGCCGCTCGTGATACATACACACCTGTGAGAGAAAACTGGTACATTACGACACAAGTGCAAAAAACATGAACTTCGTGTCGAATTCATGTTTTTTGCACCCGTTTCGAATTTCCTTTTTGCACGTGTCTCGTACGACTAAAATGTTCTAAATAATTTCTAAAAATTAAGGATTTGACTCAAAACTCGAACACGTGAATGACAAAGGACAAGATGACTTATGCTACCCCCTTGATTCAATTATATGAAGGGTCCACGGAAAAAACATGTCCAGTGCTTAAAAAACTCAGGACAAATTCACACCTCATTCTGTTAAAAGTAAGATGTTTTTTCCTTCTGTAATTTGAATTGACTAACCATGTTCTTTCCGTGGACCCTTCATATCATTATACTTTAGGAATGAGCTCCCTGCCGAGGTTTTCCCATTGGACTACAGTATGGGGTTCTTCAAAAGAGGAGTGTACAAGTTCTTATTGGGTCGGCAACGCGCATGTGACACCCCTGGGGTTGCAAGCGCCCATAGGCTACGGTGACTGCTTTCCATCATGCGGGCCGTATGCTTGTTTGCCACCGACGTGGTATAAAAAAAAACGTTTTTATAGCACTAATTGTTACCTGGTGATGTCGATCTTGGGTATTTTCTTGCACTCGGTCATACTCTCGAACAGGCTCGGCTTGTGTCCCAGCGTGTGATCGCGCAATTCCACCGGATTTGTGAACTGGTCCTGACGAAATTACATACATGATAAATATTGGGTCATTATGAAATTGGTGTTTTGTATGGACAATTTTGTTAAAAGTCTATTCATACATACAATGAATTTGAAAAAAAAACTTGATGTCAAAATCAAAATAAATCAAATTTTGCCAGTAATAAGGCCTGACTCGTTACGGATGCGCCAAATTCAAAAGGGGTTTTCTCAGTGCCGGATTTACCAGTAGGCCAAGTAGGCCATGGCCTAGAGCGGCAGATTTTAGGGGCGGCAGATTTGACGGCAAAAAATATTTTTTTTTTGTGACAATAAACTAACTTGGCAGATTTTACAATCGGCAGATTAGAAGCGAACGTTTTTAGACTTCGGCCGTGGCGGCAGAATTATACAGGGTGGAAGGGAACGACCGAGCCTACCAACCATTACGATGATGAACTATCAGTAACATATTACCAACATCGAAATATCTATAAAAAAATTATCCCCTCATACAAAGTGAGTAATTAGTAGAGTTCAATAGCATGGAAAAGTGAATTTTAACCAACATACATGACTGATACAGTGGTAGATAGTTTATACGAAGACGAAGAGACTGGGGTTGTACTTTGTATGAAAATTAACAACAATATGCGACTCTACCCTTACCACACAAACTCTAGATAGCGGTCCTTGAATTTGAAAAATCCACAAGCCTGAGCATAATTGAACCATTTAATAAATTTCAACTAGGTTTTTACAGTTAATTAAAATTATTTTTACTAGTGAGCACTCGCAAACAACAAATGAATCAATGTATTGATTTAAACTTTCACGATTATCACTCATATTTTAATTTCAAACGGGTCTTAATCGTGTAAAGTAACGTTTAATTTTATCCTGACGTTTCGGGCATGACGTCACACCCGTGCTCGCAGGCATACTGGCGAGTAAATGTATCAACACCTGCGAGCTACGCGGGTTTTTCAAAATACCATTTTTGTCATTAAAATATGAAATCAATAAATATTACAATAAAACCACAAGTCAAGTATTTGGCTTTAAAGTTATCTGATAATTAACACTTATAGAGAACAACCTTTAGTTCCATATTGTAGCCATGTTTGGTCGCTCATGGCTGGCTTCCAAATGAGAAAAATATTCTTGATTCGAAGTCGACTACAAAATGGTAATTGTTGGCCCCCTTCTTGTAGCCTGGTTTGGTAGCTGGCTTTTAAATGAGAAACATATTCCTGATTCGAAGCTGGCAATGAAACGGGAATTCTGAAGTCGTAGGAAGTAGCTGGCGCTTAATCTTTGTGTCAGGTTTTTTCCAAACTGCAACGTGGAAAATACCGTAGTGAATCTGCGTACTACACTACAGCATCTGAAATACACCCATGAACAGCAATTTTGTTGCGCCCAAAAATAATAAGAACTTTAATAATTTTTTTTGAAATTACAGCTTCTCAATCTTCAATAGAAATAATTTACGAAATGATAAAATCAGCATCGCACACTGGAAGATAAGAAAATCGTTCCCATTTGGTAGCTGGCTACAAGATGGGAAAACACGTTTCTTATTTCGTACCAAATATGGCTACCAGATGGGACCAAAATCTGAAAAACAGTAACTGTAACGTTCTGTAATTAAAAATAAATCTGTGCATTATGAAACCTTCTAATCAATTGAAACTGCGTTTTTTTTTGTAAATTATTTATAGTTCGCTCCCAGGCGATATTTCAGTAATTTTTACAATTAAACAACAAACATAATAAAAGAAAGTTACCTGATAAATAACAATTAAATAAAAAATCAGAAAAAGTCGAATATAAAACGTGCGTTTCAGCGGTTTCTTCTGTATTTCGATGAAATTAGCTTAACAGTGGGTTGTGGCCGCTGTGGACATTCGCGGGTAACCAACCAATATATGTAGCTTAGGATCATATCTAAGGTAATGCCACCTTTCGAGCTTCATGAGCATGATGATTATTTTCAGAGCATTTGTTGCCTACTTTAGTAGGCGATTGTTCACCTAATATGGCCGGCTTAATCCGATTTTAGCACCCTTGTATTCTGTCCTTACATTTTTAATACGTATTCAAAGTAAATGTAGTACCTATATTGTATACATAACAGTTTGGACTCAACTCTATGATTAAACGCCAGCTACTTCCTACGACTTAGAAATCCCGTTTCAATGCCAGCTTCGAATTGCCGTTCCAAACCAGGCTACAAGTTGGGACTAAAAAATTGCCATTTTGTAGTCTAATTAAAATCAGGAATATTTTTCTCACATGGAAGCCAGCTATCAGCTACCAAACCTGGCTACAAGATGGGACTAGAAGTTGTTTTCTATAATTGTTAATTATCAGATAACTTTAAAGCCAGATAATAATATTTTCTGGTTTTATTGTAACATTGATTGATTTGTTGCTTGAAAAAATAATTTTAACTAGCTATAAAAACTGAGTTGAAATTTATTAAATGGTTTAATTATGCTCAGACTGATTTGATTTTTAATTTTTGAATGTTAGGACTTCTTTATTTTCCCAATTTAAGGACTGCTATCTAGAGTTTGTGTGGTAAGGGTAGAGTCGTATATTATTATTAATTTCCATACAAAGTACAACCCCAGTCTCTTCGCATAAACTCTAATCTACCACTGTATCGGTCACTATATGTTGGCTACGCGTCCACCCCTGTCATACCAGCTAAAAATTCGCGTATTGTACAAAGTAAGACAAGGCCTGCTACCGTGAACACCGAAGTTCGTAAATTTCGGAGATTTGTCTCCGTCACTCTAATGACGCCTCTTCATTGCCTGAAATTTGCGGATTTCGTAGTTCGCGGTAGGGATGCTGGATTTCCTTTCCTGCCATGAACGCTCCGGTACGACGCACACACGCCTGTGAAATTAAATACCTGCCAAATTGTCCAAGTGTTCCTAAACGACTTGTGTACAAAGCTTTTTTACGTCATTTTTTTTTCTTCGTAATTTTCCTAACAAATTATTCAAAATATCACAGTGGATAGGGGCGGCAAAATATAAATGGCCTACAGGCGGCAAATTTCTAAACCCGGCACTGGGTTTTCTCGACTGTATACCAACCGTATTCGTTCAGGTTTCAGTAATGAGAGCTCAAATGTCATAAGAATTTGATGACTGCAAATTTTATTGATAAACATTTTATTAACAGCAAATATAATGAATCAACGTGAACGGCGACAGCTTATCATCGCCAAATGGCTAGAAAATACCGAACGCCCGAATCATTTTATCGCAAGGGATCTGAAAATGCCGAGAAGAACTGTAGATGACGTATTAAAACGGTATTTTGAGACTTTGTCTACAGCTCAGAGACCAAGAACCAAAGAACGAACCGGCCCTCGTAACCCAACATTGGAAAAAAAGATCATAAGTACCATACGCAAAAATCGCATGTCGCAAATCGTATGTCTGAACGTGATGTGGCAAAAAAAACATCAACAAGTCAATCCATGGTTCAACGTGCTAAACAACGTGCTTCTATGAAGTCTAAAAAAAACGTAAGATCCCAAAAACGACGGAAAACCAACGAGCAACTATTAAAACAAGGTCTCGGAAACTCTACGATTTATTGGGCACACAAAACTTTCATATAATTATTGATGACGAAACTTACGTCAAAGCAGATTTTCAAACCCTTCCTGGTGACCTACAATACTATACAATAGCTGATTCTGAAACGACGATTGGAGTTGAAAAATTTGGACCTAAATATTTAGTTTGGTAAGCTATCTGCCCCTGTGGCGACCGAAGCCGTGCGTATGTAGCGAGGGGCACCATCACCAAGGATGTATACATAAAAGAGTGTTTGAAGAAGCGGCTTTTACCTTTTATACAGAAACATGATATGCTGACTTTGTTTTGGCCAGATCTGACAACAGCTCACTACGCAAAAGATACAACAAATTTTCTTGAACGTAATAGTATTCAAATGGTACCAAAAAACAGGAACCCCCCAAATGTTCCACAATGTCGACCAATTGAGAGATATTGGGCTTTAGTTAAAGCAATATTGCGAAAATCAGGAAAAACAGCAAGTGATCACAATAATTTCCTTCGAAAGTGGAATTGGGCGTGCAAAAAAGTGTCTAAAACCACTGTCGCACACTTGATGGAGGGTATCAGAGGTAAACTACGACAGGAGTGGATTAAAAAGAAGATTCCAGAAAAAATACTTCAAATGTAAAATTTAATACTGCATTCAATGTAATAATATGTATATAAATGCAATATAGTAGCTAATTTTGTTTTAAATGCATTTTCAATTTGGCGAATCCGTAACGAGTCTGGCCTTTTTAGACACTAGCAGTTAACCGCGGCTTCGCCCGCGTACTAATATCTATGCACTGCATGTTAATGTTTTCCCGCGATTATCTCGCGTTTGCCTTAACCGATTTAAGTGTGGCGGATGGTGCTTTTACCCGCGGTTCGGCCGCGTTTTATCAATGTTTATCACGGTCGTTTTAAACTTAAGACCTAAATTCAAGATGGCGAACTTTTCTTGCAATTTTGACTTCAAATTCCGTATGAAGAACTTTTCATCTTCTCGGTATCGATTTTTATCAATATCAAATCAAAGTTCTAGAAATTTTAGATGTGATAGCTTCTCATTTTTTGTCTCGCCTTTTGACTTACCTCAAAATATTTATGAAAAACCCCCTTGGATCCTAAGATACCGATTTTTATTAAGGTCGGATTCAAACTAAATAAATTCAAGGTGCCGACCATTTTGTGCAAATTTGACCTCAAATTCATTACTTGGAACGTTTTGACATTTCAGATATCGATTATTATCAAAATCCGCTATCATATTATGGTCATCTTTACCATCTGGTAACCGACAAATGTTTTTTTATCATTAAAAGTTTACATACACTCACATAGGTGATTGTTATGTTTTGATGATAAACTATCATTTGTCGGTTCCTAGGCCTTACAAAGATGACCATAATTAGCCGAGCTGATTAACATTTGAAGTAAATCAAGTTTGTTACAGTTTATTGATTTAAACTTTCAAGATTATCACTCATATTTTAAAGACAAACGGGTCTTAATCGCGTAAACTTACGTTTAATTATATCCTGACGTTTCGGGCATGACGTTACACCCGTGGTCGCAGGCAAACAGGATATAATTAAACGTAAGTTTACGCGATTAAGACCCGTTTGTCTTTAAAATATGATTGTTACAGTTTATTGCAAATTTGAGTTCTGCTTCATTATGATGAACAGATCAGTGAGAACTTCAGATTACCACCGATTTTTATGACGCACAATATCGAAACGGAAATTTAATAGACAGCCTTTTTTGCAGTTTGTTAATAAGAACCTCTGGGATCCCGATACATCGATTTACACAATTGGATCAAAAATGACGAAATTTATGGTGCCGGCTGTTTTGACTTTATAAAAAACCTCTTGGATACATTATCATATTAAATTGTGATTTTAAGAGTAATCCAGGAGAATGTAACTATAGCAACGACTGACGAAAGACGTGATTGGTCCAAATATTTTACTAGATACTGTGCGACAACCCTATGACTTAGTTTCAATGAATTTGCAACATGATAACAGGGTATGTTAATGACAAACCATACAAGGCTGCATGGTGACGGCAGTAAGAATACATTTGTCACCACCCCAACTCTACCCGCAGGTGTCTTAAAGAGTCAACTAATGGATTGAAGTGTCACTGACCATTATTTTATTGAAGACGGGCAGCGTCATTATAGTGGACACATTACTGCGATAGCCAACCCGCTTGCCCAGTGTCCTAATGTGCTCATAAGTTAAGTAATAAGAGACCTATGTCCAGCAGTGGACTCACCCGGCAGTAGTAGCAGTAGTAGTTACTGATCCGGTTCTGGAACGGGCACACGTAAGAGTTGAGCACTATGGTCGTCGTGTTGTGGAATATCATGTAGTCCTGGTCGGTTACTGTCTTCTGGACGCCATTGACCGATATATCGGCACCACATACTCAGAGCAATATAGACCTTCACGTAAAGTTCAAATTCAGTTCTGATACTTTGGCGACGTGGAGTCGGAGTTACAGGTTTTGTATTTGACGTGGCGTTGAAGAGACTAAATATCTTAAGTGACAGCAGTAAAAATACATTTGTCACCAGTGTCACCACTCCGACTCTTCCCGTGAGTGTCTTAAGGGGTTGAAGTGTCACTTACCATTATTTTATCGATGATAACAGAAGCGACATCATAATGAACATACTACTGCGATCGCCAATCCGCTCCTATTATGGGGATTGCCTCCTAATGGTACATTCTATGAAAAAGTCTACTTTGTCGGGATCGTGACGGCTATGACAGCTACCTTAGAAATACAAGGAAAATGCGAGAATTCTCTATAAATACAAACCCAGTTATAAAATTAAGATACACCACAAAATTGTATTCGTAACTTTCTTAGATGTACGCGACATTGTGCATACGCATAGGTTAATAGTGGACCTATGTCCAGCGGTGGACTCACCCGGCAGTAGTAGCAGTAATAATTGCTGATTCGGTTCTGGAACGGGCACACGTACGAGTTGAGGACTATGGTCGTCGTGTTGTGGAAGACCATGTAGTCCTGGTCGGTTTCCGTCTTCTTTTGGGGTTTTGATTTCTTTATGGTCGCTGGAGAGATAATTTTAGGTATTATAATAATAATAAAATAATAATATGTTCTTTATTGTGCACCAGATTATAAAGAACACTAAAATAAACACATACAGCAAAACAGGCGGTTTTATCGCTAAAAAGCGATATTATATTCACATAAAGCAAATAGTTATTAGTAAAATTATCAAAAATAATAAATAAATAAATATTTTGTGATATCTTACACAAATCGACCTAGTCCCGTAGTAACTATCTGTTATACAAGGTGCCCACAAGGGAAGGGAATAATTCTCACAGCATATTCCTGAGACTAAAAGAAGCAAAAAGTGTTAAATGAGTTTTGGTCCAAACTGTAAAAACAAGATTTTTTTAAAGTTTATTTTGATGTTTTGAATGCCTTAACACACAAAAAAAGGATTTTATTAATCAAACTATCGCAAAAAATGCACTTTAAAGTTTTTTTTTACATTTGCAAATAAAAAATATTTTTGTTCATTTGATTTCTGTCAATTAAGTGTGACAAGACTAAGACAACATGGTGACAAAATCGTTTCCTAAAATGCGATTATCATAGCGTAACGGTCTAAAACGGTTTTAAAAAAAATCAAATTTTCTCTTAAAATAGACTGAATCCAGAAAACTTCATAGGACATTTTTAACTTCATATTTGGTCAGAAATCCGCTGTTGGATTTTTTCCCTTTCCTCGCGGGCACCCTGTATAAATATATATCTATCGATTATACATATACATATATCGATAAGATTTCGCTATCTGTTATGGTTTCCAAAACCTCCATCCTGA